>JAHWFO010022642.1:108925-128271 GCA_023313115.1 Rhysida immarginata
CTCCAAGCACCAATACAAACTGGCTAAAATGGTTTTAGATGTTGCTTCTATAAGGGGTGTTGGTTTAACACCAACCAACCCCCACAGTTTACCTTAGGCAATTAACCTCCTTTCTTTTGTTAAGGCTCACAAATAAGAGTGAGAGAATAGGCTGCGTTAATTCAATCTATTCATTCACTGTTATTTGTGAGCCTTAACATAAAGTAGGTTAATTGCCTCAGGTAAACGGTGGAGTCGGTTGGCATTAAACAGTTTAGTAAATCATGGCCGTACCCAGAATTATTTTTTGGTGTAGGGGGTGGCATGTAACAGATTTGGTTGACACGGTAACCAATTTGGGGGGGGGGAGCCATGCTAAAGTGCTTTTCCCCTCGATTGGCCATGAGAGAGGATGTTTTTTCCCCTTTCTTTTGTTTTCAAACCATAGTTTTAAAAGTATACAGGCGTTTTTCAAATCGATGCACAAACTTCTCAGGGTGATAGGTCCAAAATGGACATTTTTTACCACAGAATGGATGGTCCAAAATATGTCATCACCTATCAAGTTTGTGCACAGAATTCAAAAACATCCCGTATTTATACCTGCAGTTTGTTACAATAAAATTAGTTTTTATTTAAAAGTATATAATCCATTTAAAAATACATTAAAAGTTGGAATCAAAAATTTTAAGTATTTTTATACACTGTCGTAGTAAATAATAATAATTATAAACTGGAGATGCTCTCCAAGCATAGGTAATGATTTTTCGATTGAAAAATAAAAGGAAAAATTCTGCGACCCGGATTTGAACCAGGAACCTCGACTATCATGGCCGATGTCTCTACTAATTGGGCTATCGCAGACACCGAGACAGCCAAGCTGTCTCAAGGTGTCTTAAAGACAACCAAGTTGTCACGGGAGACGGGAACCTGGCCCGCAGATCGAGAATTTCTCCACTCCACACCATCAGAAAGTTGATGAACTCGCATGTAAATAGCCCGATAGCCCAATTGGTAGAGGCGTCGGCTATGATAGTCGAGGTTCCTGGTTCGAATCCAGGTCGCAGAATTTTTCCTTCCATTTTTCAAAGGAAAAATCATTACACTTTCGTAGAATTATTTATCAAGATGCTGGGTACAAGAAAACAACCTAAAAACAACCCAGTTGGGTGAAGAGAATGAACAATGCTAAATTATGTAAATAAATAGAACAAATTCTAAATTTTTAAAAACAGATAAATTAGTAGTTCTGAATAATAAAACTTTAACTCAAAAGGATGATGAAAAGACGAACAAATTTTTGGAAATTTCACAAATTCCTGCTAACAATTTGCATTTCTGGAAACTTATACAGAAATTTAATTAAATATTATTCTATAACGATTTACAGTGAATCATTACAATCATTATCTACAATTATTTCACTTAAGACTCGAAAATATTCTAATGATTTGGAAATCAATGAAAACAGATAAATGTTATTTATGAGGTCTTTTAAGGAGGAATTGACATATAGTAGTTTTCATGAACACATCATTTGTTAATGTCAGAAATAATTTTCTGTACACTTAAATTATTTACTGTTTTTGTCAATGACATGAAATGAATAGATTTTATTCTCACTCCTTTTACATATGCTGATACTTCATCAATAATTTAAAGTAATTTTATGCAGTTATCCCTCTTTATATAAATCCTTCCTTATCTTCTAATTATTGCTAGTTGACAGAAAATATTTCTCCTTTTGATAAATGTAAAAAAAAAATTTAATAGTCTCCAGACGAACTTGCTTCGTTTAAGGACTTTCATGCGTTAAGTTGAAGATTATGATATATATGCTGGGAAATTAGGTGATTGCTAAGTTAATAAATTGTTAATAAAAAAGATTATCAATTGCATTTTATAAAAAAAAAATGTAAATGTTGTTGGGCAATGGAAGATGCAGGGCATTTTGACGCAAACCACCTTTATATTATCACTTTTATTTCAACGTTTGTTTGTTTTTTTGATAGCGTCTTCATAATAGTAAAAGAGAAAGTAGAAGCACTCTGCCCCCCCCCCTCCCATTTCTCCCTAACGACCGTTTTACCAGCATCAAATTTTAAAGCACTTAATATATAATTTTATTTGACCATTTTTTGGATATTTAAAAAAGAACAATTAAACTTAATAAAACTGAAATTTTTAACTTGAAATAACTTTCCTTTTTTTAAAATGAACGTGGGAAATCGGTAATGAGCGGCACCATTAAGCTCCGCCCACTTTGACAGCGGAATTTCTTAGAACTAACGGCGCTGCAGTCAACACCATGGCGTTGTTAATCGTGCAAGCAATTTCACTCCAACTTTTTCTCCTTGGAAATGAAAGCTGCAGAAGTGAACAGAACTCAACACTAGAGAACCTAATCTGTTGCATAGATGGCAGCAGCAACAACACTAGAAAACGAACCCCCGTCAATTCAATAAACATGGATTATGTAAATTTATCTCTTACAGGGCTTACAACTTGTGTTTTACTCTAGTAGTAGTACCCTATGGTTGTTGTTGTTATTGATGGTGTTAAACATTTGCTATTTGTCAATAACAGAACCGAACCAAGAATGGCCACGATAATGACGTTAGGCCTAATTTGAGAAACGGTAGAGCGGCGACGTTCCTTTCGCTTTGAATTTTTACAGGCGAACCAAATTATACTTAAAAAGTGTGTTTGCATTTTGAAAACTAACACTGTATTAGCCTCGTTTGTAATTTTACAAGTTGCAGTAAAAGAAGTTTACCTTGATTTTCCAAGGAAATGACGAAAAGTGTTGCAGACTCGATCTCCGGACTCATTAACGAATGCAAAGCAAAGAACTAAGTGGAAGGAAATGAGAGTTGGGTCGGCAACGGTTTCCTTCCATTTTGATGGTGGCTCCCTCGGACGGGATATGGGCAACATTACAAATTTTTTCTTCCAAATGAGAGACGTGAATTCGGATTTTTTTTAGTATATAATTATATAGAAATAAAAAAAATGAAATTATACTGCTAATGTATTTTATCATTTCCGTATTTTAACAAACTTTTGAGTTATTTTTATTTTTAGATTTTTTTTAAAGAATCAATTATATGAGCTGTATGTAATTTTTATGAAGAGAATTTTTTTTCTAATTTTTTAGTGGAATTTTTTTAAGTACAATATATTCACAATACAACATAAGACAAATTAACATTTACAGTATATATGGCAAGTGAAAGCGAGGGACCCGATTTCAGAAGTTTACTCTGTGAAATCTAATGAACTTATAATAATATGCTACGAAAGATAAACGTTCAAAGTTTACTTCAAACAAATCACAGATGTTCTATGTGAGCGCCTTGCGTTACCCGGCACACATCGAGCCGAGAGTCTATCTATCTCCCTGCCAAACCTTTCGTAGCAGGTAATGGTCAGCAATGGTTGCAGTGAAAACACTGCGTGGAAACTACAGGGTCGGTGGAGTAAACGAGTGGAGAGAGTTGCAGGCAACAGTAGGAAGTAAGCTTGGGCTGGTGTCAAATTTGACCTTTGACTCGAATTTTGCACTTTGCAACTTTACAACTATTACAGGTAGAGAAAAATTTCCAAAAGGAAAAAATGCCACTGGAATAATCGCCACCGGGAAAAAACCACTGGAAAAAATGCCACCGGATACAATGATACCAAGTGCAAAACCGGAAAAAATACCACTTTCTTAATTTTCCGTGTAGACAATTGAACAAGTTTCACGACTATTCGATTGAATGAAAATTACTTGATTTAAAAACGTAAAATTGGTGAATGTCGTGGAAAGAGAAAGGAGGAGTACGGAAACAAATGGTAAGTTTTGAGAGGAAAGTTTAATTAACATTTCCAATTCGGTGATTGGTTTGGTTTGTTTGGTATTAACGTCCTTTTCAACTGCTATGGTCATTTCAGGACGGCGTTATAGGGGCCGCAAATTTTGCCTCGCAAGGGTTCTTTAACGTGCAGCCGGCAAACGACTACACGGGACCAACGGCTTTAATTCCCTTCCGAAGGAAGTGCGTGATCTCAGGATTTCCCCCTGAAAAATCCTCGTCGTCCTCGGCCGGGATCGAACCCGCGTACTCGGGCATCAGAGGCGACCACGCAACCGCTGAGCCACCGAGGCCGATCCAATTCGGTGAAATAAAAATAAATACAAGGTCGATTTCGTGAATAAATAATGAAGTGTAAAGTCCGGTACAATTAAAACAGTCGGCCAGCTGCGAAAAAGGCGTTGACCTCTCTGGCTATAGAACCTGCAGACGTGATCGGTAGGGGCAGTCGGGCCTCAATCGTAACTTGCGTCCAGCGGTGTGATAACCATCGGTCAAACCTGGGCACGGTAGATTCTGTCAACGGCGACCCTCCTGGGTTTCGATAGATCCCTTGGATGACTGCGTTAGGGGCAGATAAGCAGGCAATTAGAAAAAATATCAAAGTTCGGAAAAATTAGAAATTACTTCTTGCCTTAGCAACCGGCTTATTCTAGAAAGCCTATTCTCTAGCTTTAAAGAAGAGTTAACATCAAATACTTAAACAATTCTTGGAATAAAGAACTTAAATTTTTATCTGAAGCACAAAAGTTGTATGCAACTGTACCCCTATGAGCGTTGAAGGCAGCCAAGCTTGGCTCGCGTTGAGAGCTCTCCGCGGAGCGCGCTTGCAGTACCTATGGCGTCAACCTCCGGGTCGGCTGGGACACTGGCTGGGTTGGGTGAATGTGCGACTTCGTGTTTGCTATCGCTCTCGTGGCACGATAGGCTAGGCTCGGTGTCGGAATTTCGTGGTCCCTTCAGGGCAACGAGATCACCTTCACTTGCAAGAGTGCTGTCCGAAGTCGGCACGCTGTCAGGGTACGAGACGTCCTTTTCAGTCTCTTCTCGTGTCGGTCGCTGGGCGGTAGTCCCCGTGGCGGAGTCCAGCTTCTCGTGACCTGAAGAGAATCCGGCAGTAGACGCTGCGTTGTCCCCGGCAATCTCTACCGTATCGATCAAATTTTGGGCGTTATAAGTCCTCTGGTCCACCTCGTCTTGTGGGGCGTTTACTGGTCGACAGATGCTCTCAATCCGAGCGTCAGGGCCTTTCTTGGTTCTCTGGTCACTAACATTAGAATTGAAGAAAGTACGATTAGTAACGAAAAATTGTCTCTCACTTGCCTGTCGATAGGACCTCGGGCGACGGCGAGAATATGGCCGATTCGTCGGAATGCTTCTCGGGCTCCCGTTCTCC
Organism: Rhysida immarginata; assembly: GCA_023313115.1. Taxonomy (NCBI): domain Eukaryota; kingdom Metazoa; phylum Arthropoda; class Chilopoda; order Scolopendromorpha; family Scolopendridae; genus Rhysida; species Rhysida immarginata. Next base: position 114,158 of record JAHWFO010022642.1, read on the forward strand.
TTGCTGGCGGCCACGCTAGCGCATTCGAATTCGGCTGAGAGATTCCTTCCTCGTTGCTCGTATCGGTTCCTCTTCTTTACCGAGCAAATATTCTGAGAGGCGAAGTCCTGAGCAGAGGTTGCGAAGAAACGCTGTCTGAAGTGGCATCGGTCATGGTCCTCGCTGTTGTAGCTGGGGCTGATGTTGTTGCCCCAGCGGACACCCTTAAACGATGATGACAGGCAGGGCGGCCAGGCGCACATGCGTTAAGTATCATACAGCCCCTAGGGGAGCTGTAAAACTTAATTAAACGCCTTCAAAGGAGGCCCGTTCGCTCGTTGGTTGGTCATGCGAAATCCATCGGGAAGGTGAATAAGAACGTGGATTTATTGCAGCCTCCTCCGATGACCGTGCATAAGCGTTTAGATGAAGAATAACGCTTCTTGAACGTAGCTGGACCTAGCCTTTGCCATTCCAGTTGGAGGAAGTACCTAAGATGGACAGCCTCTCTCCTCCATACCGCAATGGTTGGCGAATTAACGCCTTTAATCTGTTGTTTCTGGCCCCCCACAGTTCTTGATTCAAAAAGGCGATGGAAGTAGCTAGGTCCAACTTTAAACCAGCGCCGGTGGAGTCGTCCATCAAGAATCGCACACACTGGTAAGGAAACTCTTCCAGGCGAAAATGTTGCTTAAGGCGATTCCAGATGGATTCTGCGAACGGGCACTCATAAAACACATGACACACCGATTCGGAAACCCCACAAACCAGGCATCCAGCAGATCCGACCACTCCCCATAGGTGGAGGCGCTGGAGAGTGATAAACCCGTGGTGCAGCAACCGCCATTGAATATTAATCACCAGTTTTTCAAAGGCTAGGGTTTTGATGATCTTCACAAAGCTTGCCCACGGATAATCTGGGTGCAACCGAACGATGTCAGTGGATACACTCTGGTCGGATTGCTGGAAGAACCATGAAAGACGAAGGTTACCCCAGTTTTGTGGGTCTAAATGTCTAAGTCCGGGGATAAAAGTCACAAAAGTCTTTTGCCACATTGTGTAAAAGTTCGGTATTTTAAGGTTCATCGTCACTGGCAACGTAGATGGAAACGGTAACTTGTTCACCTTGAAAAAGAATCGCAGGTGCAAGAATACAAAATTCACCCATATTGGAGAAGGGAAGAAAAACACTCGTATCAAAGCGGACATCCTGGCCGCAATCAGATGAAAGTCAGGTAGTCCTAATCCCCCTTTCTCCACCGGGATAAACATATATTCCGACCTGAACGGCACTCTCCGGTCCTTATGACCCCACAACGGCGCTTCGCACTTTCCGAAGATCTTGTTTGGAAGGCAAGGTGAACAGGCACTTTGAAGTCATAATCGGTATTATATGCGTTTTAACAAACCTCACCTTGACAAACATCGAAGTATCAAATCGAAAATTTTTGTCAAGGCGAGAAATACATTTATCAATCACCTGTTGCCAGTGACGGGAGTCTGAGTTCTGGAGAAAGGAAAACACGTATCCAACACTGTCACTTGGCCACACCATGTTATTGGAAAGTTCTTTAGATCATCGGCTGTCCACTTTCCAATAGCTATGCCTTTCGATTTGACGAGTTGATGGAGCTCCCCGTCGAAACACTAAAGCAATCGAAGGTGACTTTATAGATGTGCAGGGAATATGTGTCAGATGCGAAGAGCACCACATCATCGGCATAGGCTAGCGTCCGGATGTTGATCGACGCTACTGGTAGATCATATCCCCGAACATCGGGGTAGCGATTCAAATACTGAAGCAATGGCTCCAAATAAAAGATGTATAGGAGGGGGGATAGCAGACACCCCTGCCTAACACCCTTTGATAGTTTGAAGAATGACGAGACGAAGCCATTAATCGCCACGCATGATGTGGCCGAAGCATACAGCGCCGAGATTATCACAGCAAATTTCTGAAAATGAAGCTGATGAAACACTTTGAAAAGAAATTCGTGATTCACCTTATAAAGGCCTTTTCCTGGTCAAGGCTTAACATAGCAAGCGTTTGCTGCCGGCTTTGCGCTTCTTCCAAAACACATCGGATGGCAATGAGATTATCAGCCATCCGTCGTGATGGTAATGAACAGGAGCGTCCCAGGTCGAAAAATTCGTCGGCAAACAACTTGAGTCGCTGTTGAAAAACACCAATGAAGACCTTATAATCGGTGTTAAGGAGAGTTATTGGCCTCCACTGGGTCACGAGTTCTGGATCTGGCACTTTGCGGAGCAGAATAATCTTCCCCTTAACAAATTCCGATGTGATGGAAGAAGGATCTTTGATGATGGAATTAAACACATTCACCAGGAAAGGCCCAAGAAGTTTCCAAGTCGCATTGTAGAAGGAATACGGGATGCCATCTAAGCCCGGACTGGACCCACGACGGCCATACCGCGACAGAAACTTCTTAACTTGATCTTCAGAGAAGGGACGGGTGATGAACAGGTCAGTATCCTCCGAAAAAGGTCTTAGTGCCTCTATCCACTCCTTCGTGGCGTCAGATGGAACGATTGGGTTGTCAAAGAAGGATGCAAAGTGGGAGCGGAAGGCTGATAGGATGTCAGTCAGCCTCCACTACCCTACCATCTACCACCAAACGATGACAATGCTTCTTGTTGGCCCTTCGTTTCTCCTCAGCAAACACGGCTGATGACATATTCCTGACATCTGCAACCCAGGTGAGTTTAGCTCTGAGTGCGGCGCCGGCAGCCTTACGGATCATTAGAGCATTGATCTCACTCTTCACCTGGCGTATATCATCAGCAAACTCCTCCTTAGGGGTAGAACAACGGAGGAGACGCAAGATTTCTTGCAGCATGAGGAGATGACGACGACGACGTCTAGCAGCGTCCAACCCAATCTTCCGAAAAAAACGCTTGATTTTAGTTTTTAATATTAACCACGTCTCTAACGTAGGAGGCACATTGTGGAGATGTCTTTCCACAAACTGAACGAACATACTCTCGTACTCTTCTTCGTCAAGTAGAGAAACGTTTAGGAACCAATTGCGATGTTGATTACTGCCTGCAGCTGATGCTGGAAAAGGAGGATTCCACGACCACATGATGGCACTGTGATCGGAGAATGAGCATGGAAGAACCTCCATTGTACAAGGCGTACCAGCAAACGCATTATCGATCAAAAACAGGTCGAGTCCTGATGACACAAAGGGTCCTTGATGGAAGGTGAACCCAGGTTGATCAGTTTTTGGATGGCGTGTCCAGAGATCGAATAATGCGTTTTGCTGGCACAAACGATGCACATATCCAGACGAGAAGATGTTAGAATCGTCTGGACGACGGTTCAAGTCCCCAGCAATCACTACAGGCAATGCTGTACACAAGAAGTTATTAATGTCACTGAAAAAGGTCCGTTTCTCTACCGCCGCACATGGAGCATACACATTAAGCAATCGGAACTCGATTCCAGATGATGAAATGTCCGTTGCAATTACCCTGCACTCGTCGTCATATACACAATTCAACACTGTAATGGACGGATTGAATATGATAGTAGCAACCCCTTGCCCATACGGTGACGAGGAGTTTATAAAAAATTGTCCGCATGGATATTGGCGGCGAAGACCGGGAAGATCGTAGCACTGTTGTGAAGGGGCCAACTTCACCTCTTGTAGTAAGAGAATATCCGGTCTGTACAGGGCAATGAACGTCGATAGAACCGATTGCTTAAAAGAAGAGCCAAGAGAATGCACGTTCAGTGAGATGACCTTCATTGAGGATTTAGGATCTCGGAGGCTGACCTGTGTTATCCGGAGACTTCAGCCTCCCAGATGTAGAAGGAGGCTCCGCATTCTTCCTCCTTGGAGATCGTGGCCGACTCGAAGAGGAAGAAGAATGGCTGCGCTGATGGCTGCGTAGAAGAAGAGGCGTAAGTCCAATCCCTTCTGCTGTGATGCTGTCTGTTCTTTTTCTTGCGAGGACTCTTGGTCGACGCAAGATGATCCCGCCGTTTCGCCACTGATGGGTTCGTATTCCCAGCAAAAGATGATAATCTGGCCGGAAAGGTGTGCAGGCTGCATGCAGTGGCTGTGACATCGATGTCTGCGCTGCCAGTGGAAGGGCTGGAAATTCCTCCTCCGCAAAAACCGAGTCTGAACACAATGAAACATCTGCGTCGTCTTCTGCTGCCGAGCTTGCCTCCTCTACCATCAAGATATCGCATGATGGATGTGGAGAGGAGACCGCTTTCGAAACTACAGGAGGCAGGGGAGGAGGTGGAGGTGGCATTTCCTCTCTCGACTCAGCAGGAAGAGGCGGCGGAGTTGGCATCGCACTCAGCTCCCGACGAGGAGGTAAAGGCGGAGTAGCACTAGACGACATCGATGTTCTTTCCGGCGATTTTATCACTGCTGTCTGCTGGGACGACATTCCCTTTGACGGCGACGATGGAGCTGCTGGTGCTGCGAGGGTTCTCTCCGGGCAAAGGTGGTATTTTCCTACGATGGATTGGCATGATTCACATTTCTTGAGGAGAGGACAATCTCTCCTCACATGGGTCGGCTTTTTGCAGTACCAGCAGCACTGCCTCTGCCCCTTATAGGACACGGAGACTTTTTCTCCGTACAACACGAGGCCGTCGGGAATGTCCCTCTGAAGCTTCATGTCCAGAACGATGTCGCCCGTCCTTTGCAGGGGAGAATCCGGGTGTTGTGGATAAGAAACCTTCCGCACCTCCCCATAGCTGGACATGTAGTGGAATTCATTCAATCCTGGTGTCGAAAACAACTCCGGAATTCCTCTCCGACGGGTTCACCCAACTAGTTACGCGTTGGCGCAATGCTTGGAAAGGAATGGGGACTATGTCGAAAAGTGAATAGTGCATTACATAGAGGACAAATGTGAGTATAAGATACAAAAAGAATTTTGAAAATCGGTTAACAAATAAAAAAAGTTACAGCCATGGAGACCTTATTTATTAATCGCCCCTCGTACATTCATATTTTTAAGGCATAATGCTAACTTCGGAATCTGTATGCGATTAGGGCACGTTAAGGCTTTCTAATTTCTTCTAGGCTAATCTCTTCCTTACTTTGTGATGCCACAATAAGACGTCATCTAGTGGTACATTCCTCAATAGTTCTTAAAGTACATTTTTCAACAATTTATGCACTATTCTTGCAGGATAAAATTGCGAATAATGATTGCATTAAAATTTTTAAACTAATTTAAACGTGAAAGCTTATTGAGGAATATTTCTTCTCGCGGACGAAGCGGTTTGTTTTGACAGTAACGCGACCACAGGAAACCACCGCACACGAATACAAAAGGCTCGACTTATCAGCACCAGAGACAAATGAATGGAAGAGACTGACAGTGACCTCCCCTCTAGTGGTGCCTACACGCCGCTATATTGGGACTGGCAAGAAACAGCTGATCGCTCGAGGCAATGCATGTGAATCAATCAGCTTGGTTTGGTTTGTTTGGTATTAACGTCCGTTTCAACTGCTATGGTCATTTCAGGACAGCTTTATAGGGGCCTCAGATTTTGAAGGGTTCTTTAACGTGCAGCCGGCAAACGACTACACGGGAACAATAGCTTTACTTCGTCCGAAGGAAGTGCGTGGTCCCAGGATTTTCCCCCTGAAAAAAATCTTCGTCGTCCTCGGCCGGGATCGAACCCGCGTCCTCGGGCATCAGAAGCGATCACGCAACCACTAAGCCACCGACGTCGATGTGAATCAATCGCAAACAATTATTTTTTCTAATACCTGCCTAACATATCTGGATGAATTTATTGGTGGACCATCAGAATAACTTCCACTATTAAACAAAAAAAAATAATCATCCAATTCAATCCATCTGATAAAAAGTTATTTGGTGATAAATAAAGTTATTCTTAAACATAAATTAAAAATAGTTTAAATGGAAAAGGAGGAAGAGATTATACAATTAACTAGGAAAATTCTCCTTTATAAATTATAATTTGAAGGTAAATAAAATAAAATATACAGTTCACCAATTATAATCCAAATTATTGTTGATTTGTACGAGATGTATTAATTATAATCTCTCCTTCTAATAACTAACTGGATCACATTCTCATACATATTGGTCAAATCGTTTTTTTAAAAAGATCCAATCCTTCAGTTCGCAAATAATTTTAGTATTAGTTAACTGCTTATTACAATATGTGGATTAATAAATTGATTATTTTCTTGAACTGAGAATTATTTCTTCCTTTTCTTTTAATTTAAAATTTTAAAATATTGGTCCTTTAAAAATTCGTTAGGTATTGAATCAGTTATTTGAAGTCATTAAAAGTATACGTTATCGTTAGTTAAAGCAATAAACTTTTTTAAAAAAAAAAAATCAGCAAACAGGTTATGCTTACTAGTACTTCCAGAAATCTTCTACAAAAACAGCTGAAATTACATTGAGAATATACGCTGCCTTAGGTTTTTGCCAATAGCAACATGGCGAATGCTGCACTTCTGGTGGCACCAGTAGCGCTCAGCAAAATGAATAGGGCACTGCCAGTCTCTTTCTTTCATTTGTCTCTGATCAGCACGGAGGATAAAAAAAAGCACAAGGAGTAACGCGATGAACAGCTCGTCACGGTTACCAACTAAACTGATGCCGTTAGTTAATATTTTAAATGAATGTACTAAGTAGTTTAATTAAATCACTCACGCCACAATGATAAGCTCCACAATGATCAATTAAGCCGCAGATTGTTGGCGCTTATTGGATTCAGTTTCTTGCGTTTGTGCAGCGCCGAGAGGGAGCGTGGGTGGGTCGAGGGGCAGCGTGGCGGGGCAAAGGGCAGCATGGCGCTGCGTCACACTGATTTTGCCTAGCGCCATCACTGATAATTCTACTGATGCATCTGACTCTGATGCAGGTTCTGATGTTTCTGAAAACACATTGTCATATAAACTTGTAAGTCATACAGTAGATTGCTTGTGTTAATTGTTAAAAATAAAATAATCTAGGCCTACCAACGCACACTGCGTCCCGGTGTCATTTGATTGTTCAATGCAGTATTGTAAGTAAACGGAGCTGCGGGGACCCCATGTTCATATGACAAAAAATACTTCTAAGGACCTCTTCTATCATCTCCCAAAAATCTGTACTCAATTCAAAAACACCCTGTATATGTTTCATGTACCGGGTGTTTCAAAAATGACCGGTATACCGGTATATTTGAAAAATCAATAGAAACTAAACGGGCAGCGATAGAAATACACCGTTTTTGCAATATGCTTGGGACAACAGTAAATTTTCAGGCAGACAAACTTTCGAAATTTGTTCACGGTGTATTTCTATCGCTGCCCGTTTAGATTTTTCAAATATACCGGTCATTTTTGAAACACCCGGTATATTCAATATATATTTGTATTCGTTTTAAGTAAATTTTGTTTAATAAAATAGTTTGCTTTAAGTAATGTTCATTAATTTGCTGCATTATATCAATAACATTAAAAAATGTTGGTACTATGTTGGCAAACAACAATATGTCAGTGATGGGCCATCATTGCCAAAGATCAATATCATGTTTGTTGGGCCTATGTTGGGCAAAAGTCAGTTGGCCAACTGCCGCCGGAAGTGCCAATTCTTATTGTTTGCCAACAGTCGGCAGCTGACTTTGGCCCAACAATGGGCCATCAGAACTGTGCTACGTGGGCTGAAAGGCGTTGTGGGAGGAGGCAACGAGCTTTACGAACGCGTATTGATGCATTCGAACTTCACGAGGAACATTTTCGTCACTTATTTCGACTATCATAGAAATTGGCAAAAGTTTTGATAGACAATCTTCGACCGATTTTAGGGGATCAAACTCGAAGAGCAGCATTAACACTCCAGCGGTGGCGCGCACGGTCTCAGAGACCGCATCACTACATTTTTGTGAATATCTTCTTATGAATTTAAAAGAAACAAATGACCACTTCTGTATTCTCCCAACTTGGACCCTTCTAGAAGTCAGTATGCCATAATCCACGATTTCGTCCCTAGAGTCACATATATAAGATGTGCCGACCAACTTACTTACTCTCAGGGACCGCGCGCCACCAACTTACTTACTTACTTACTTACTTTTCAAACCCGCTTATCCGTTAGGGTCGTGGGGGCAGCAGCCCTATGGAGGATCTCCAGCGATCGCGATTTTCCGCCATCAGGTGCATGTCCTCCCTGGTAATGCCCAAGCGACTCGAACCCAGATTCTCCATGTAGTCTAGCCACCTGATTCTAGGCCGACCCCTTGGTCTCTTACCCACCGGCTTGGAAAATAACAACTGCCTAGGAAGACCAGCGCAACTGAGATCTCTCAAAGCGGAGAAGTAGCGGCTCGACACCTAAAGATTCCCTTATTGTGTTGCTGTGCACTCTATCTAGTAGGGTAACACCTGCCACACTTCTCAGAAATCTCATTTCGGCCGCTTGTACCCACGATCGCACTCTTTCGGTCATTACCCAAGCCTCATGACCATAGGTGAGAATGGGGACAAAGATAGATTTGAAGACGGAGAGCTTGGCTTTGTTACCCAGCTCGCGTTTCGTTACCACGGATCGCCACAGTTCACGTCTGACACAGCTTGCTGCACCGATCCGAGCATCCAATTCTTTCTCCTGCCATCCATCACTCGTGAATGCAATCCCGAGATACTTGAATTTCTCCACCTGTCTCAATGAGGCTCCCCTAACATGGAGAGCGCACTTAGCAGGCTGTCTTGAAAGGACCAGAACCTCAGTTTTAGCCACATTTATCTTCATCCCAGCTTCTGCACATTTGGCTGCAAACCGGTCTAGTGCATGCTGAAGGTTCATGCGAGAAGACCCAAGGAGGAGGACAAGGTCGTCAGCAAAGAGCAACCTCTCCACTAGGCAATCACCCACACAAACACGCTCATCGCCTCGGCTGCCCCTGTCTAACCAGTCTATAAAGATAATGAACAAGAGGGGCGACAGTACGCACCCTTGGCGGAGTCCAACACGCCACCAACTTCGTTACTAAAATAAATTGATGTAAAAATCATTTTTTTTACTCCTTTTTAATTTTTTATTACTTAAACATATTCTCCAGTTAATTTCCAATATATTTTGTTTATTAATATTTTCCTACTTAGAAACTTTTTTTTGAAAACATATATTTGGAGCGAAACGCAAATAATAATGCATGTATACTATTGCTGTTTTCTTAATTTCAAGAGCAATAAACTCTTTTATAAATATAATTTCGTATATATTTAATATCCGTTTATACTAGTTTTGAAAAAAATAATTTTGAATATCGAGAAAAATTATTTTATAGTTTTTTTATAATAAACAAAATAGGCACTTTTATCCTCTGAGAAATGATTACTATCATTCATTTTTTTAACCCTTTCCCTACCGAATTAATTTTTAATCAAGTAAAAATTTTGAAATTCTCAGATCTGTATAAACTAGCTTCAAATAGTTTAAGGACAAAAAATTAAAACCATAGCTACTTCCTAAAGGATTATATTTGATGAAGCATGCCTGTGTACTTTCGTTGTGTGTGTAAAGAACAACTTACAATAAATAACTTTCAACTACAACGTTTTTTTCTTATGAAAATGTTTAGAACAATCAAATCAATTAAAAAAAACATTCAGCAGTTTTTATGTATTTAAAAACATAACCATTTTACATTTTTCACATCTCCATCTTGATCTTCCTTGGCAATTTTCTTTACGACATTTCTGTGCTCTGCTGCTCGGAATATTTGACGTTCCTGCATCATAGCATTAAATTAGAATGCCATATGGTGTCTTATAAGTAACATGAATGCAATGTTTGCTTTTTTAAGATAATAGATTAAGAAAGAGAGCTCTCAGAAATTTGAGTACACAGTTGTGTACTCAGGTAGGGAAAGGGCTACTGGTTTTCTCTTATATAGGAAAGTATGTATGCATGAAAAGTAGAAATAGTGCAAAGTATCCATTTTCAACTATTTTATTTCTATAAATACCTTTCCTGAAATATTCATGTCTAATTATGACAGAAAAAGAAGGGTTTTTAAATTTCTTTCTAAAAGTTGCGTTTTTTAGATAATATTGAAGAATTTTTGAGGTGTTCTATTAATAATGAATCAAATTAAGTGATAGATAAAATATATTCATGATTGGACATTAAAAAAAGTATAAAAATGCGGTCTCACAGACTGCACGCCGCCACCCGTGTTACAAACACCCTCGCCACCTCTGGAGTGTTAAGCCTACAAAACAGGAATAATTTGCACTATCTGCACAATCGTGCGATGACTAATCATGCGACCAAGGTAATCGACATTTTTATTAATTTAGCCTTTTACTCGTAACCATGGTCTATAGATATTCATGGTCATCGAGCTTTGGAAATTTTCCATTGTTTCGAGAAGCTAAGGAAAACGGATCGCGCCAGGTGCCGCATAGATCGCACTATTCCCGACCACAACCAACACCTCCTAAAGAGAAAGCCTCTGCACGGAAACGTCATACATTGTTACATCATCTAAGTAGTGCTTTGTTATTCGTATTTCTACCAATAATAAGCCCTGAATTTCCACTACTATGACGATGTAATAATGTATGACGGTTTCCGTGCAGAGGCTTTCTCTTTAGGTGTTGCCACAACCTGCGATAGAGATTTTCATTGAAACTGAATACGAAAGTAAAGTTTCTGTCTGCCGATAGGGTGGCGCTGCAGGCGCAGTTGGGCAGATTGTACATGCAGCGCCAGTTTTCAATAGAATTCCCGCCCTACCGTGAGCTAGAAACTTTAGCTTCATTTTAACAATGGAGCTCGATGACCATGAATATCTATAGACCGTGCTCGTAACCAAATAGAAAAGGGGTTATATATCAGCTGCTTAGAGAGAGAGAGGGGGGGGGTTCAAAACATCATTTCACTTAAATGGGTCGCGCGTGTGCCGATAGTGCAAATTAACCCTATTTTCCATTCCCTATTTGATTTCTTTGCTCCGACGCAGGAATTCAATTTTCTTCCTAAGTCATCCCATAGTTCTTCGTAAACTCGTTATCAAAGTTTCCTTTATACATTCGTGTTTTATTTTCAATAAAATAAAATTTCGTTTTGCTCATCTGCGATTCTTTTCTTTGCCTCCATACTGAGCGATCGTTTGGGAAAGGTTTCCGCTTATTTGATTGGTTCTTGATGAATAGTCTCGATTCCAGACGCTAAGACATGTCGAAATTCGTGCGAGTTGACGTACTTCCTCTCACCAGTCGTGTTCGTTTTCTAGCAGAGACTTAAGATAATGAGACTGGACAATTTTCACTTTTCCCATACTAAAATCTGTAAGTTTTTATTAGTGGCTCCCTCTGTAAAATGTTGCTCAAACTTAAGGGGTCGTTATTGTATGACGAATAACAGCTATTATTATGTGACGTGTACCTTTTCCAGTTGCTTCCACCCACTTCGTTTATTTTACTGCATCTTTATATTAGTTATGTTTATTAATTTTATTTATATATTTTTATACAATTAATGGTGAAAAGGAAGTTTCTTTTTTTGGATTTCCATGAAAGGAAGAATGGTGATGAGAATTAATTTTTTAAAATCGCATAAACAAAGAATGAGTAAAAGTCCAGATATTCGTTTCCTAATGTTCTCGGATGATGTCTAATTCATGCTCTGAATTTATTTGGTTTATTTATGTAGCATATTTCTCTTTATCATTTGCATTAATATTATTATGGCCATCTGTTAACTATATTCACCATCACGGGACTTACGTGATTTTTCCCGCGTGAATTTCTCAAATAATTAATTTCTAAAAAATATAGTAAATCATTTACTTATTACGTAGAGATCACACGCTAATAAAATTAGAGCATGAATGCGATAGGACTGACCAATATCATCTGGAAGGCTACTGAATCTGTGCTTATGTGATTTAAAAAATTAAATTCTCACTCACCTTTCTTCCTCTAATGGAAATCCAAAAAAAGAAAGTTCCTTTTAACCATAACGATTGTTACAATATTTTGCCGCTCAAAGTTTACTACCATTTAGGGTTGTTTAGAGTAGAGGAGAGCAAACTACAAAAAAAATTGGCTTTGTAGGCACAAATGCTGTCGGCCATCTCTCATTTTCACGCAGCGTTTAAATCAGAGACAGTCGAAGAAACAGTCTCTGGTTTAAATCGAAACAAACTGTAAATTCGAAACTTAAAAGCGCCACCTGGATAATGTTGCCTAAGCTCTAAAACAGGAAGTGGTTACACAAAAAATGATGAATTGGGCAGTCTCCTTCTCCGACTGTCTCTGTTTTCTAGTTTGAACTGCAGAATAGCAATCGTGTGAGTCGAAATCTCACTAGTGAGGTAGTGTATGTGAGATCGATTGCAACACGAAAATTTTGAGAATAGGGCCCCTGATTGTGGAAATCTATGAAACGTCAAATTTCTCTACGGTTGTCTATTTGCACATCCAAACAGAACAGATTGAAGGCATTCCGACATAAAATAGGTTAGCAAAATCTTAACGATATGTAGCATCGTTTAAAGCAACTAGAATCTCGGCGACGAAATTCCTCGAGGTTCTCGCGGCAGGAAATGACGCTTTGTTCCGTCGTGCTCTCTGGAGAAGGGAATGGAAGATTCCACGCAAATTTTCAATTTTCCGAGGCATTTTTCTTAATATTAGGAAAAATCGAAAAATTTTGAATGATATATACTCTATTAACCTGGATTAATGTTATGATATAAAAAAAATAAAGTCGATTTTTTTCCGTGGAGTTTACCTTTAAACCATTAATGCATTCAAAATGCAAACAAGAGTAATAATGAATTTCATTGATACAGAAATGAGCTCATCCACACATCTTGAAATTTCTTATATTTTTCATCTGCAGGCAGAGGGGCTTTGGGATTTTAAATGATAATCTTGGACGAGACAAATGATTTTTTTATTGAAATTTCTAAATGAACTTCCTGCAAACTTTCTCAAGAAATTCATGATCAAATAATTATTCAAGTACAGTCATCAAAGGGAAATAATCCACACTTGAATTTTACTCTAAGTTTTACGTTTCAATATTAATTTACTTTTAATAATTTAATATTACATTTATAATTAACATTATTAAGATTATTAAATTTAAATAATTTAAATTAAAAAAGCTATTAAAACAACACATTAGCATGAAATGTAATATTAAGTATTAAACTCGTGTGGATTATTTCCTTTGGTTGACAGTACTTCTATCACTGAATTGTTGGTTTGGTCAACTGGGCAAATTCTTTATTTTAAGATTTAATTTTCTATAAGTACTCTTTAATTAATTTCTGATAGTTTAGAAAGATAACAACAGAAGATAAGCAACCCCACAGTTTATTTAGTATGGATGATTTTTACAATTCCAAATGGGTTTATTTTTTACAAAAATAGGTTATGGTGCTATTTAGATGACATTTGTACAGCTTGAATGCAACTTTCACTGCTTGTTATTATCCATCACTCATGCCAAAAGCCATGTTAAACGTACATACAATTCTTCGTTTAGCCCATAGAACTCACATGATGACAGTTCAGATCTTGGGGAGCCTCATTTCAGGTTTCACTGAGGTGCCATGAGGCTCCGCTCTAAACTTTTTTTTGGTCTCTGCCGCCGCAGTTCCATCTTTTGCTACTGCAATTCCATTTTCTGCTGCCGCAATTCCATCTTCTGCTGCCGCAATTCCATCCTCTCCTCGTGTAATCTATATACCATGCAGGTCATTTTCTTTTGCGTGTGCCAGCAACAACTATGTGAAAACAAAATGATCATTAATTTCAACACACCCTGCCTGAATTAACTGGCCATTTTAGTCTATGCAGGATCAATGAATATAAAAGAACACAGTATATTGGAATAAAATACATTTAGCCTAGATTATATTTGGTTAACCAACCTGCCTCCTCTCCTGCATCCTCTGCTGGTACTTGCAGTGCTGGTAATAATGGCAGTACCGGTGATGTTGGTGTTGCCGATGGTTTAGGTCGTGTTGCAGTTGCGCTGGCACAAGCGCTTGGCAATTGCACGAGGTTTGATGGAGAGAAGATTAAGGTTCAAAACTGATTAGATACTTTAGAACACTGGTTCCCACTGTGAATGGTCGTGTGAAAAAAAAA
>JAHWFO010022642.1:128371-144982 GCA_023313115.1 Rhysida immarginata
TTTTTCATAGGAAATTTGGAGATGTTTTTATTCCATCATGTATAATCCTGCTAAAAATGCCTCTTTTATTCAAATTTTCAGGTTAGGAGGAAGGGGGGGGGGGGTCACAAGTTATTTAACTTAGAAAAGGGGGTCACAATTTGAAAAAGCTTGGGAATCATTGCTTTAGAGCAGTGTTTCTCAAACTTATTTCTATGAATGCCTCCTCAGCGTTCACAAAATTTACTAAACCCCGCATCTTAAGATTTCTGCAAATATGAAGGAGATTATATAAAAAATTGATTTGGAAATCACAATTCATGGATCGGGGTTCAGAAAGAGGGAGCGAGAGTGGAAGTAATGGATCGAAAGGGCAGTTGGCATCTTGTGAAGAGCTTGTATAATAAACTGCTCTTATCATGTTTAATTATAAAAGTGAAAATATTTATAAATTTTAAAATTCTTTTTTGTTACTGTCATCAGCGATACAATTAATTACAATGGCAATTTTTTTTCACCTCCGATGGGGCATAAAATAAAGGCAAATGCGAGTAACAAAGTGATTTTATTACTAACAGCCAAAACAATCGAAATTAGTTTTCGACAGTCACCATGGATGAATTTTCCAATACCCTCTTCAAAGAAGTTTGCCACCAGAATGTTGAGATATGTCTCCACTGCGTCTTGAATCTCTTTCTTGGTACGAGGCATGCTGTCCTCTGGAATTGTTTTGATTCATGACAACGCACGACTGCATACTGCTGTGGCCTCAGCTTCTTGAGCGATTTCAATGGAAAGTAATTTGACATACAGCCCAGGCCTTACGCAAAGTGACTTTCATCTTTTTCGAGAACTTAAGAAAGGTCTATGAGTAGAGCTTCAAGACGCCGTGGAAACATATCTCAACGTTCTGGTGGCAAACTTCCATGAAGAGGGTATTGGAAAATTATGTCGAAAAGTAAATAGGGAGGTGGAAAAATAAATAGCCCTCGTATTACGTTAAGTTAACACAACTGAATCGTAGCTGGACATTTGCATGTCTCACTACAACCCAGAGTTGTTACAACCCCCTGCCACCCACTTGTTACTTTACGCCCACTTTAATGATCCTACTGCCCCCTAGGGGGCGATATCGCTTTGAGAAACACTGCTTTAGAAAGTAACATGTATGAAAGGATCTAGCTACACTGCTCGGCACTGGACAAATGCAACCCGTTCTAAAAAGACTGTCATTTCTGCAAAGTATTTTTATCAGTCGCAATCTTGTTTAAAATTCTGATAAAAATTCTTGTGAAGAAAATTTATTTGAACTATGCATTATAAACTCTAGGTTATAAGGTATCAGAAGAATTAAAATACTCTAGTAAGAGCGTCTTATAAATACTGATATTCCAAATTTTACAATGGTAGCTATGACACCACTCTGTTGAAATCGAAAGTACATGATTTTTCAGTGAACAATTTGTAACTACATCCCTGTATATGAATTTACTTCAGCTAATATAAAAAAACAAACTAGAATCACGTCCTTACATGAAAGCACTGACCCTCCTCGTGAAGCGGAGGCAGTCGAAATCGGCATCACTGAAGGGTCGTTGCCCGTTATTTCCTGCATCCTTCCAAAGAATGGCCAGTTCTTGGGAGCTGTATCCGTTCGCTTTTGTTTATTCACGTTTTTTTTGAACCTCGCCACTTATCGTCGCATTGTGCTCCTGTGACTGAATAACCTTCAGAAGCACAATCAGCGGCGATAAGCGACCAAATCTAAAAATGAAAATCAGAATTAAATTAAAGGCCTTGTTTATATACTTATGTTTAGTGAATCACTCCCAATGATTTACCTCACTGCTCTTGTACATAATTTGGCCAAATTTGGCCTTATGATTCTCATACGCTCCCAAGAGCAACAATACCATAGGATTTGTCCACTGGATGTTCTGCTTTGGAAGATCTATAATTCTGAATAATCATAAAGATTCATCAGTAAAGGAATGGATAAATAATATTACTATACAGGGTGAATTAAAGAATAGAGTCAAACTTCAAGGTGTATGTCCTGACCAGAAAAGTACCAATGAGTTCATAACAACAAATTTTTGGTAATAATTGCATGCACTCCCATAACATACATACAGAACGGTGCAGAATAACAAAGTTTCCTTTTGAGTGCTCATCGTGATCACGCAGCACCAGAGATACAATGGTCTGGTAAACATCAGGAACAAGCCAAGATGGTCTTCACATATACAGGGCGAGTCAAAAGTCTGTTACCCCCTTCCTATCTTGGATACCAATGCACTTACGCAAATTCCAATACAGGGAATGAATAGGAACTTGAGGGTGCTCTATCTGATGGAGCACCTTTCATCATCTCAAATATGCAAATTAGGACACATCCAAATTCTATCTCGAAAACCATAAGAGATACACGAACCATTCTACTTGCACATTTGTTCAACAGCAAATTCTAAACCAAACCAAAAAAAGTTCACCAAAATCCGTTGAGTGGATCGCCCACAATCCTCATTGCAAGCTCTGCAACTGGACAATTGGCTCTTCTACTGTTTGTTTTTACAAACAGTCTTCTGATACAAAGTAAGATTTTCCTAATGACAGTACGTTGGGAACAGCCAGCTACCGCGGCAATTGCTCTGCTGCATGTGTGAGGGTTTACAGCAATGGATGCCAGGATTGCTACTGTGCTTTCCCCAGCAATGCGTGTTCTCGGTCGACCTTAATGCTGATGCTGTTGGACAGTTCCTGTATCCAGAAATCGTTGTACAATTTGTCTGATTGCTTGACGTGATGGTTGGCGTTGATTGGGGTATCTTTCTTGATACAGCCTGGTGTTGCATGTTAATTTGGCCTCACCTCACCAAAGCAGAGGACCATGTTGATCATTTCCTGGTTAGTGTAATGTACCATCTTGCTTTGGTCTGATTTTTTCTCAACTTCAACATGCCTTTTTATACCAATTGCACAGGAAACTGGTGACTTTATGGTAAATTGTGGAACTTGCTAGAACAGGATGAGGATGGTGAATGAAATAATTTGCAAGCTTGGCAAATGGTATTCAGAAGATAAAAAACACTCGGTGGTTAATTCCGAGACTTGAACCAAGGATCTTTGGATCTGTTGCTCTTGTTTTCTCTATGGCCACTCATCCCTTGCCTCAATCTTGACAGGAATCAAGGTTTTAATGTTGCAGAGCTTGCAATGAGGATTGTGGGTGATTCGCTCATCGGATTTTGGTAAACTTTTATTTGGAATTTGCTGTTGAACAAATGTGCAATTGGAATTTTTTGTGTTTCTCTTACGGTTTTCGAGATAGAATTTGGATGTGTCCTAATTTGCATATTTGAGATGATGAAAGGTGCTCCATCAGACGAATCACAAAATGTTTGCAACCATCTTTCAGTGTTTGTGCAAGGTGCAGTCCTTTGATGGAAGAGGCAAACACGGAGGGCGGCCACGCTGCATCTGTACAGCAGACCGAAAGGAACATGTGCTACAAGATATTGAGTAGAACCCAAGTGCAAAGTTGCAAAATTGATGCAATTACTGGCACAGTAATGTTATGTTCTGTGCTAATTACTCTTTTATGGACAAACTGTTCATTTCCGATATGTTCAGATGAGATTGTTTTGTTTCTTTTCTGGTGAGAAATCGCCTCCTGAAGCTTGTCCCTATTATTTTTAATTCATCCTCTATATTTATTAAATAATAAACTTCAGAATGAACTTGTGACATTCCATGTTTTGCGTGGGGCGTCACACGGGTCCGGCGGGAATCTTGATTATTTTATTATATTTTTTCAGAGTTAATCTTTGCTGGATGTTTAGGGGTTTTCGGGTATTTTATTATTTTTTTTTGAAACAGAACTATGGTTATATAAGTTTAAATGTGAGTTTTCTTTTATATATTCTACTTCCTATTTGGGTCTATTTTTTTATTTATCTTAAATAACGGTGACTAGATAGTTTTAATAGATATATTCATGTGTTCTGATGAGCAATATGTCTTTTTGTGTAGTTAATCTTATTATATGTGTTATGTATGTTTTTTTTTAATATAAGAACTGTTTATTTAGTAGCGTCAGCTGTTGCTCGACAATAGTGAAAGCAACAGCGGCCGTTATTGTTGGAGTTTGGCATTGTTCTTCGGAGAAAATCCTCAGAGGATCTTTCCCCAGCTCCAACGAGGTATTGTTGTAAAAATATGAGATGTTAAAAATTACTAATTGGAAAAAAAAAAAAAAAAAAAAGAGTTGAATGTTGTTGTTGGAGAAAAAGAAGACGTTCTGAAGTGAGAGAGAAAGCAGACATGTTGGTTTTGTCTTTTTTTTTTATGAGTGTTCGAGCGGTTGTAAAATTATATATTCAATCTGCATAAAGTACACTTAAAGAAAAGAAACTGCTTTACTCTTAAGTTGATTATAATTAGTTTGCGAATTGATGTTTTGTTTTCTCAAACTGCGCCATAGTTTTAACGTTCCATGGTTGGCAGACTTGAATGGAGAACATCTGTGCTGGATGGTGTAGGCCATGTGAATACTGCAATTGGTGAGATTGTTACTTATTTGCATCCCTCCGATTTGGGGTACATTGATTGACAATTTTACCTCGGTTACTGAAACACCCACGTTATTTTGTCAGGTTTCGACTTTGTTTTAAGGAACGTCCATTGCGAACTATGAACAGTTGTTTAGTTTATGGTGATAGCTCGTCATGGAACCTACCTTCATCATTAGGAAAAAGTCCAAGAACGTGTTTGTGTTAGCCATTGTTGGAGCAAGGAATGTTGTTTAAGAACTGTAATTTTGCAACTCTCAGCATATTAATTAGTTTTTGGTATGTGTAATAGGAAATCAAGCTAGTTGGAATGCAAATCATTTGGATTTACCCCGCTCTCCTATAAAGGCTATTTAATTACACATTCACTTTCAGCGTCACAAGCGCAGCTGGACCTGTAGTCAGTATCAATTCGAATGCCTCGTAATTTGCATGTCAATGTGGCATGACGTACTGATTAGGTGTCAAACCGAAATTTAACGTTGACCTTTTTCTAGTAAGGGGTTTTGGCGAAGCCGACGCGATCTAAACAAGCCGTGGCACTTGCAGAAAGAAATTTAAAAACAAAATAAGGATATTTAAAATTTTAACTAAAACGATTTATTAAAAAGGTAAATGATCCATGTTTGGCATTAATGCATTTTATTATACTGTATTTACTTAGTTATCTAAAATACAAAATTCATATTTAAAATACGTCACGAAAACCGATGGGATTTCAACAATGCCAAGTGACGTAGTGCCATGGCTTTGTATAGATCGCGTCGGTTTCGGTTTTGGTTGGGTTACTGTGGTCCTCCCATTTTAAAAGGGCCACGCGATGCGCTCAAGTAGTGCATGGCAAGCATTGATGAACTTCCCTTATAAAAAGAATAGGCAACGCGCTGAGTAGTGATGTGTGAGTCTCTGGGATTGTCAGTGGTTGAACCTGGGTAATTGTGTGTAATCCAAAGAATAAAACAGCATTATTGATACATCCCAGTAACTATCTCTCTTATTATTGATTGAAGATTAAATTGATGATTTATGGTTTCAAACTGATTTAGCCCTGGGTAATTAGTATTAAAAGAAAAGCAGAATCATTGAAATACTGTGGACATGTATTGTTATTTTTAAATGTATGATTGGATTGTGTTTTGTTAGATGGTATACCAAATAAGCAGTGACCTGATAAAGTTAATTAATTTTGATTATTCATAATTGAAGAGGTGTATTGACCCTAATAGGAGGTTAAATAAATGATTTTACTTATTACTTGTGTAATACTTGCAAACACGCACACCTTCAAATTTATATCAGTCCCGAACCCCTATCTTCCACCCCATCTGGCGAATTCCTTTTCAGGTTTTTCGAGTATTATTGTAGTGGGAGGGGTGTGCGGTAACACTGGCGCCCTACAGGGACCAGTAATCCGGAAATTCCGGATTAACAAGGGTGCGAGAGCTTAGACGTGTAGATGATTGCGGAGAGTTGTGGCTATGTTGTTGTGTGACTGAGGTGTGTAAAGACGATTATTGATTGTGTGTGGGGCACTGTTTAGCTAGAGGTCCACTGTGCTTAACGATATGGGAGTCCAGAGTGGGGATCTTTTAGGCCATGAGGGATGCATGGGACGCTTCCAACGCATTGAGGCACTGGTCGAAAATTTGATAAGGCTGGTGTCCAAGGTGGTAAGGGAAGGTAGCCATGTACGTGGCGGAATTGTGAGTAGGATAGGATGGATACCAGGTCGGGCTCTCCCAATGGGCGTGAGTCGGACTCTGGTGTATCCCTAGATGCTGACCCCGAATGGGTCATGCTTCGGGTGCCAGGTAGGAATAATTACCGGGTACGTTGGGCAGGGCCATTCGCGGTGCGAGCGACTAATGGCACAGGGTGGGTGCAAATAGTAGGCATTCGCTTGAGTGACGTAAAATGGGTGAGAGTTGGTCAACTTTGGACGCACTGGCGTGGTGGTGGAATAAGCAAAGAGGTGTGGTGCATGAGGGAGCTGAGGTTAGTGCGCAGCCATAGCGTAGACCATGTATCAAGCGAGGGCCCGTGGTACAGCCTTGGGATGAACATTGGTGGAGAAGCAAGTCACCAAGGAGTTTTAGTGGAAGGGTTACATGAGGTAGGCGTTGGGGGCTCTGGGGCACGACCGTCGTATACAATTGCAACAAATACGGGAGTGGGGATGCCAGAGTGCTCTGGAGTATTTGGAGCTATGCGTTATGACGCGGAAACAGTTTCGGAATTCGACCTACAACCTATGTTGGTGGGGCAGGCCCATGAGCAGGGCTCAGGGAGTGTCGAGAATGAGGTAGTAAATTTTGCGAATGAAGTAGGGGGTATTAATATGAGGGAGGAGAGGACAGAGAATCCGATTCTGCAAGGTGTAGTGGGGGAGGAGGCAGGTGTAGGCGACGTAAGCGCGGGCCCATGGGTTCAAGGGACAGAACAATAAAGCTCATTGGTGGCCGAACCGGTAGTGATTCTTACGTCTCACGAGCCAGGAGACAAAACCATTGGGACCCTGAATCAGGCCGTGGTAAACTTCTGGGAAGCTCTGCCTTTGGAAATGGGGGAGAGAAATGACACGGAAGAAGGTATCTGTCCTATTAAAGAGATAACGGCGCAAGATAGAGATTTACAGAGGAACGAACCTGGGAACAAGGAGCACAGTGCCAAGAGTATTGTAGAGGTCAAAAGGCATGTCCTCATTTCAATACGCGACGAAGGCACGGTGAATGGCGATGTAGGCCGCAAGCAAGACGATATGCGGTCGAATGGGCACATGGGTAGCTCGAGGAGAAGTAGAGGGAGGCGTTTAGCACCGGAATCAAAGTTTGAAAACCGTAATGTAAGGCAGCGTTGTACGGTGCTGGCGCTGGAGAGCGCCGAGGCAAAGACTGCCGCGAGCAATGAGTTGGAAAAAGGTGTAAGCGCCACATCAGAGGGATGCACAATTGGTGGTGAAAGCCAGGGATTGGTATTTGAACGTGGGACAGAGAGGAAAAGAAAAGCTCGGGGTGGTGTAAAGCACCGGCCAAAGAATAAAAAGGATGATAGGGTAGCAGATGGGGCTACTGAGAATAGCAGGAGGACAGGGTCCCGGAGAGGGATGAGAGAGATATTGGCCGCGTTCGGGACAGGACTTCAGCCAAGCGAACGAGCGTCGGCGGTGGATCTGGCCCGGAAGCTCGCCTACAGTTAGGATTGGGGGAGTGGAGTTGTTTTGTGTTGTGAGATTGATTTGTTTGTGTGGGTTTTATAATGAACGTTAGATATAGATGTAGGGATTTTTGGGTATATTGGAAAAATTGAGTGGGAAGATAATGTAGATATGTTTGTAGGTTGTAGTAAATGGTGTTTGAGTACTACTTTGATTCTTGGGGAATTAGTAATGTATGGAGTGTTAAAAGAGTTTAGAGTTTAAAAATTGGAGATTGGGTATAGATGGGAGAGAGGTATTAGCAGGGCATTGATAAAGGGTGATTATGAGTAAGTTTTTGGTCATAAATGGATGGTATATATGCCGTGTGTGTTGTGTGTGCTCTGTAAATCATAGTGTTTTTGTTCTAAGGATCTGTTTTGTTTTTGTTCTTTTTGCTTTGTAGTTTTTTTCGAACCTAACCCTTGACTGGGTATGTTCGAGGCCTTTCGTCGGGCGCATGTGACGTTCCATGTTAGTTGGAAGTCACGTATGTCCGGAGGAGGGGGTGAATTATAGAGAATTAAAGTTTCTTACGTACCTGCGTTTTTCGAAAGTTTCATGTCATGTATGTTTGTTCATGGGTAGGGAAGGAGCTGAAGAAGCTCGATGCGATAGTCTTCTGTTTATCTTGGAGGAAAATTGAAGCGATTCAGTTCATAAAGGGGTAATTCATTTTGTTTGAATGATAAGTTAATAAAGATTGCTTTGTTGATATATTTTTGTTTCGTTTATCGGTAATATTGTATTTGTTGGATCGTTGAATTGTTGTGAGAAGTGTATGTTTCGTATGTGCACTGCGTTGGTGGCGGCGATTGTTAGCGTGTTTTCCAAGATCATCGCAGCCTCCAATAGAGCATTGTTGTCTGTGAATTTCGGAGAAAAAGTGCTTCGTGTAGGAATGTTTTTGTTTGTTGCGCGTGTTGAGTGGTTGTTTTTGTAATTTTGTTTAAGTAATTCCAGCGTTAGCTTCCGAGCGATACAGACGTGCGCCTTGGGATGGAAGCTTGCGACATCTTCGAACGCCCCGATGTGAAGCTCGCGCTGGAATAACCTGTCGCTAATTAAAACTATTTCTTTGATTTGTTTTATTTAATATTGATGATCTGAAGTCAGTATAGTAAATATTTAAGTTTGAAAAGTTAAATGTGAGATATGATACAGTGAGGCTACGGATGTGCAGAGTGGAAGCGTGCATTGACTGACGATGCCACATGGAAGGAGTGATACACGGGAACGAAACTTAACGAGGCAGCATGTGATAGGTAACCATGCAGAGTTTTGATGGTACATATCGAGCTACAACATTTGGTGAGTGATATTTTTTCTGATTATTACAACGAAGAAAGCCAACGAGTGTAGTGAACGCTAAATGGGACTCCTTGTATGTGATTTCCGTAACCTCCTGCCGGAATTCATGTAACTTTGGAGCTTCGCCCCTGGGGTTGAAATTCAGAGCGGGATGGCGGGATTCTCGCCCAAAATTTTAAAATCGCTCCCAAAAAAAACTTTCAGGAGGGTAGTTTCACACCCATGACATTTAATCATTTTAAAAGTTTTTATTACGAGGGGCGATTGATAAATAAGGTCTCCATGGCTGTAACTTTATTTGTTAACCGATTATCAAAATTCTTTTTGTATCTTATACTCACATTTGTCCTCTATGTAATGCACTATTCACTTTTCGACATAGTCCCCATTCCTTTCCAAGCATTGTGCCAACGCGTGACTAGTTGGGTGAACCCGCCGGAGAGGAATTCTGGAGTTGTTGTCGACACCAGGATTGAATGGCAGCGTTTACCTCGCCGTCAGAACCAACTCATGTCCCTTAAGGGGCTCTTTCTTCTTTGGGAAGTGGTGAAAGTCGCAATGTGCAAAGTCTTTCATTTTTGAACTGCAATTTTTCATCTTTGAACTGTAGGCGCTGCAACGCTTCTGGTGTGTGGTGACTCGTGTGCGGGCGGACGTTATCGTACTCCAGAAGAGGGTCCAAAGTTGCCATTCAATCCTGGTGTCGACAACAACTCCGGAATTCCTCTCCGACGGATTCACCCAACTAGTCACGCGTTGGCGCAATGCGTGGAAAGGGATGGGGACCATGTCGAAAAGTGGATAGTGCATTACATAGAGGACAAATGTGAGTATAAGATACAAAAAGAATTTTGAAAATCGGTTAACAAATAAAAAAGTTTCAGCCATGGAGACCTTATTTATCAATCGCCCCTCGTATTTTTATTAATATTTTTTTCTCTGTATCTTACAATATAAGTTTTGGATACGAATATTTTATAAGTTATCTTAATATAACTTTGGACACCATCACACTTTTCCGTCCGTAAATCATTAGATTACGGGTTTAACTTGTCATCAATCAATATTGTTGAATATTTTCATAGAAATTTAACTTTTGAACCAATGGAATTTCCTTATTCCAATCGTCACTGTTGCGGTATCGTCAAGAGAAAAATAATAAAGTAATAGGAATTTATTGGGTAGCTCATAAAGTAGGGAGCATAAAAATTGGCAAAACTGCAGTATTTACATAATGTTAAAGTGCATGTAAAACGATGACCTTACAACATGCAAAATCGGTGAAAGGGTTCATTATAAACATAGGTAGGGCAGGTATATTGCATTGAAGCCATATAACTAACGCCAGGTTGTTGCCTAGTTAATTTACGGATAATATGAGCAATGGAACAGCAGAATAGAAACAACTCCGAGTTCTTTGGGAAAGTGGCATCAGAAATAGACAGGAGACCAGTGAAAGATCAGGTATACCTTTGAGAACATGTTACTGAATAATAAAGAAATTGGATTCAGGAGAAGATATCGAACGCAAGGCTGGATCAGGTAGATCCAAGATACTAGAGGCTAATGATCGACGCCGTATTGTACAGTTGGCCGTTCAACATCCACGATGTGGCCGTCAAGATATTGCAACCATGGTCCATGAAAGAGGAAGTCCTCTAGTTTCTGGCTGGACCATCGGAAGAACTTTCACGGAAGCCGGATACATCAAATGAATTCCAAAAAAGGTGCCACTGCTAACTGTTGCTCAAAAGGCTAATCGGGTCCGATGGTGTGAAGAAAAT
The DNA here is from genome assembly GCA_023313115.1 of Rhysida immarginata. Classification (NCBI taxonomy): domain Eukaryota; kingdom Metazoa; phylum Arthropoda; class Chilopoda; order Scolopendromorpha; family Scolopendridae; genus Rhysida; species Rhysida immarginata. The sequence goes on from JAHWFO010022642.1 coordinate 139,210, forward strand.
ATCAATAGGGACTAGAGTGAAGTCTTAATCACAGATGAAAGCACATATCAGTTCTTCAGCAACATCGTGAAAGAATGGGAGAAGCAGCGGCCAACCAGAATGATGCCGAAGCGTGGACCTTCCTTCATGGTCTGGGGCAGAATAAGCAAACTTGGAACGACACCATTGAAAGTCATCAGTCGCACTGTCAATGCTGCAAAATACCAGGACATTCTCCAGGAATGTCTTCCTACAATGGATGTTTTGTATCCAGACAGATGGATTTTGCAACAGGGAAGGAGCCACACCGCATACAGCTCGAACGACAAAGAAGTATCTGAAAGATCGTGGAATCGAAACTCCTACCGTGGGCCCCCAAAACTCCCCGGACTTGAGCCAGATCGAAAACTGGTGGGGGCTTGGTAAATGTGCTCTTGGCAAACATAGCTCAACAGATTTCAATGACTGGAAACGTCTGGTAGAAGAAATGTGGGACAATATGTCGTTTGATCTGTTGGAGTCGTTTTTCGATGGCATGCCTGGCAGATTGCAGGAATGCTTCCAAAAACAAGGAGGGAAGATCAAGAAATGATTTTGTAGCACACATTATTGTAAAATGTTGCTGGTACATAACGATACCTTATACAGTGAGCAAAGAAATTATCCGTCCATCAGCTTACGTAAACATAAAAACGTTAAAATAAATAAAACCAATTAATTTTGAATGGAAATTTTATCATAATCTACAGTATTTAAACTATGTGACATCTCACATTGGGTAGGGATCACTGTACTAAATGGGGAAAAGTAAAGACTACAGTAGATGATAAGATACCTTGTCATAGTAGAACCAAAAAATTATCCGTCCAGGTAAGTACTCTAAGCCAAAAAATATTATCTATTATGAAAAAATTAACCAATCACATTCACAACAGAATACTTATCAGTATGGATAATAAACGATGTGAAACGTTGCAGAAAAATAAGAAAATAAAGGAACATTCATATGATTTGAGAGGTAGAGTCATAGTTGGACTAAAGGTGTTCAGGAAAACTCAGATTTTTTATGTAAAAATAGATATAATTTTATTTGTAATTAATTATTCTATTTTTTCTATTCTTTAAGTTTTTTTTACTGTTTTGCAGATAGTGATTGTTGAGTATATATTGTTTTAATAAATGTTAATTAAAAAAAATCTCACGTGATTATCACTGTCTGCAGCTAGTTGTCCCTCGCGAATAATTTTCGTGATTACGAGGATGTGTGTCCCACTATTGTTGATGTTCTTTCCGTGCTTACTGTTTTTTTTTTATTTCAGACAAACCACTTCCAGTTTCTGGCTTGACCAGTCGTCCCTCCTTCTGGTCCTCCGCGTCCTTCCTAGCCTGCAGCATGGCGTTCAACTTCCATTTATCATTTTCATTCCAATGCTCTGCAAATTACTCTTACCCTGCCGTTCTATGTTTAGTTTCTTATTGAATTTCTCACTTTCTCGCGGCAGCCATGATTCTTTACCAAGCAGCATTGTTTTGCGGGTTTACCCAAAGGTAATAATGAAATTTCTTTTAATGCTATTTCAACAATGGTTGAGTATTAAAGATAATCCAAGAGAAAAACAATATTCCTTAAAAGATTATATACAGGGTATTTCAAAATGAATGAATTACACTCGCTGACCAAAAGTCATGGCAACATGCCTAATAAAGTGTTGGGCCAGAGGGGCATAAGGGGCGCCATGCTGCACATTTCAATTCTTATTTCCCATTAATAATTATTATTTCGCAGTCTTTCTTTAGACATTAAATGGGAATTTTGAAATTTCTTTTCCTTATTCTTTTAAGGAATTGGTCTGTCTCAATTCTTTTTATATTTAATCTTAATTCGCTCAATGTAGCGATTAATATTTCTCGTTACAGTGTTTTGCTGTATTTAACGTACATTTAAGTATTTCTTTATTTTATTCCGAGAAATATTTTCTTTTGAAATTGAGATCGCAATGCCTATTCCTCAATTAAATCATATTGTATAGAACATTCTTTTGTACAGAATTTTTTGTATTTTATAAATAAATATCGCAATTTTTAAACCAAAATAAAAGTCTTTTAACGAGCCAAGTTTACTCTTAAGTTTTGGGGTTCTTTCTTTTAAAGTACCACCCATTAAATTCTATTTTATTTTGCTTCCCCCTCTGAACAAAAGGATGGGAAAAGTCAGTGTTTAATTGTCAAGGAACTCCAAATTCCACACTCATCAGTCCATTATATCATCCAAAAGTATCATACAACAGGAGAAATCACAAACAAAATTGGAAGGGTCAGGAAGAGAAAAATATCAGAACGGGACGACAGAGAAACTGTAAAACTCATTAAAAAAGATAGGAAAAAAATCAGCTGTAGAACTGCATGTAGAAGTAAAAAATGATCTAAACATTATCAATTATTCCTCAAACCAGTCGAACAGGTTGCATGAAGCCAGGCTTAAAGGGTGCACGCCAAAGAAGAAGCCCTGCGTCAATAAGGAAAATCGAATGAGACGCCTGAATTGGGCAAAAGAATATCTAAACAAGGACAAAAATTTTTTGGAACAAAATTGTGTGGTCAGATGAAAACAAATTTATTTGGCTCAGGTGGCTGTAATACCTCATCCGCACTAGCACTTCTAAACTAGCTTAGATTGCTGAACTAGTTCAGATTTTCAAGTGCGTACACAACTGGTTTAAACGAAACCGGTTTCAGGCGTTAGAAACTGTCTCAGATTAAGCGAGTTTCCCAAACCTTTTTGAGACAGTTTAACTAGCTTCGCGCGTGGAATTGTGGGATCCCAGAATTCCGTGCATAATGCGATGCTCTTCTTTTGGATCGCCTTGCCTCTCCCTCGTGCTCGTCGAGGCCTTCGAGATAACCAAGCCTGAGCATGCTCCTTTTCAATGCTAAAATGCGTGCGAGAGCGATTTCCCCAATCTGCCACCAGATGTCCTTTCACGTGTAGCATTTTTTTTTTTACACATTTTAAACTGCCATGTGAAAGGAACCATGAAAACGTCGAAAGATTTTAACTTTTTGCATCTGAAATACGTTATTCAGCTATATAGCATTTTTTGACACAGTAGTATTTTATTAAAAAAAAATTACGTATTTTTTTATTTATTTATTTTTGAAATTACCATGAATTTAAATTGTCATCTGACGGGGAATAAAAATCTTTCGTTCTTTTCATGGTTTAACCATTTTTATTTTTTACATCTGAAATTCATTTATACAGCTGTGCAGAATTTTTTTCATAAGTGATGGTTTATTTAAGACCTTTGCTTAGCGGTTTTTTTTATTTATTTATTTATTTATTTATTTATTTATTTATTTATTTTTGAATTTATCATGGTTACAAAAGCACATAAAATACAATTGAAATAGCTGGCTTTCTGCTTGTTTATTAAAGCTCTGGATAGGGAGCTTTATTGTTTATAGAGAAAGAAGGACACCTAGTGATGAAATTTCGAAATCGCTCACGCTAGGTAAATGAACGCTTGTTTGCTCGTTTCAACACCATGAGGCATTGCGCACATGTTTTTAACTCGTTCGAACTATTTCAAGTGCGGAAGCATATTTAGCTCTCCAGACTAGTTTAATCTAAAACGGTTTTCAAATAATATCTAAACTAGTTTACTTCAAGCTAATTCAGGTAGTGCAGATGAAGTATAACAAAGTTGGAGAACACCTAGTGAAGCTTACAGACTGGAGTGTTTGAAGCCAACAGTGAAGCAGGGAGGAGGATGTGTCATAATGGTACAGTGGCTAGAAGATATAGTGTGTCAATTGCCGCTGATTTCGCGTCATCATGACTGATGACACCGCCAGATGGCATGACTATCTAATGCGCCGACAATTACCCTATAATGCACGGCATTCAATGTAAGTTTAACAGCATTAACGCTTTAAAAATACTTGTTTAATAAAATAAGATTGTAAACTTGAAATAATATGCTGATAAACTAATTAAATGAATTTCAAAGCAGTATTCGTTTTATTTATTATTCAACCGAATAGCTGTTGTTATAAAAAGTTAAGCGCAGAAGATAATTATATGGAAAAGTGTAATGGTTTTTAAATTGAAATGTTCTTTTTATATTTTACAATCTTTCATAATTTATAAATTTTGATTTTCTGTGATTTTATAAATTGTTTTTTACAGTAATATTGTTAATTCTTCATTTTGTTCTTAACTCATTTTTACGATTTGATTAGAAAACCTATATAATCATTTATTAGTGTGGTTAGTATTTTGATTATATTCATTTTACATATGGTAACTAAATAAAATCATATATGCAATATTTTATTGAGTACGTCTGAGCTTTAAAAGTTTACTTTTCTCACGTTTTGCACTTTTTTCTTTGTCTAGGGTTTTTACTAGAAAGTGCAAGCGCGTAAGAACGTAGAACTTGATAATGCTATTTGTTACTGCAGTGTTATGGAGATTGCATCCGACAGGATTTATACGTATCACAGACAAACATTTTGCAATATTATTTAGCATATCTGAATGCAATTCTGTTTCACAGTGTGAATGCATCTTCCATTTTCAAAATCAAATCAAATAATTCGGAATTTTAATTCCATTCGTATCATTAGTAATAATCGTCCTAAGTTTTAATGTAAACTAAATGTTTTTAATTTTAATCTAGAGACACAACGAAACCGTAAAGCAAATGTAACTCAACCGAAAAATGAGAAAAATGGCTATTTGATTAAATAATAAATTAAACGATTATTGCTTTGAAATTCATTTAATTGGTTTATCTGCATATTATTTCAAGTTTACAATCTTATTTTATTTTATTAAGCAAGTATTTTTAAAGCGTTAATGCTGTTAAACTTACATTGAATGCCATGCATTATAGACTAATTGTCGGCGCATTAAAGCTCTAGATTAGGAAAGTACGGCAAACTTCGTCGTCTGCTGCAAAATCCGCCATTGTTGGCCCAGTTGGCCCTATCAATTGAGTTACGCTTCCTCTAAAATTCGGTTTAAATGCATCCTTTTCGCAAATTTTCTTATTATTATCGTCTGGAAATATAACTGACAATAGTAAATTCTGTAACTATTGATTTTTCTTAAAATTTTGTTTTCAATTATAATTTTTTACATATAAATATGATAACGTTGAGGCAGTTTAATGATAAGCAGATTAAGTTTTTAGTTATTTTCACTTTATTTATTTATCCTTAATAAACGATTTACATGTAATTAATAAAATTTAAAAAACACTTTTATCAAATTAATTTTTATATGAAAAATTTCACTTTACCAATTTTAATTTTATTAAATTATAAAAATTATTAAAGTATTAAAAAAATTATAATTATAAAAAATATCAAATATAATTTAATAAAATAAGAACCATTAAATTTAAGTTTTTGATTTAAATTTAAAAATTATTTTGATAATTATATTTTGATAGAAAATTTTAAAAATTATAATTTGGAAAAACTATCAGTTTGATTACAAAAAAAATTACAAAAAAAACTACACATGCAATGTATTTTGAAATTTTTATTCATTTATGGAGGTTTATAATAGTGATGTAAAAAAAATCTACCAAAAACTTAGTTAAAATTTTCTATATTTTTTTCACCCAAATAGCAAATTTTCATTATTCAATTTCATACGTTATATTCAAGTTTAATGATGAGTGATAATTAACATCGCTAAAATAAGATGAAAATAACATGGACATTTTATTTCAAGTTTTTGCTTTCACATTTCACAGACAGTTTAACCTTGTTATATTGAATT
>JAHWFO010022643.1:0-14846 GCA_023313115.1 Rhysida immarginata
TATTTTAATTTTATATTTTTTAATTTTTATATATTATATTTTCATGTTTGTTTCAATAAACAATTTTAAGTTTTAATGAAGCATTTTATTTCAATCTATTTTTTAAAAATACATAAAATCAAAATATATAAACTCAGTTTAATTTTATTGTTAACAAAAAATTTGAACACGTGTCTTTACTAACAAAGAATTTAATGTTTTATTTTATTTCAATATTTATTTCAGTTTAATAATTTTTAATATTCCCTTGTTTTATTTCAATATTACTATCGTTCTGAATTCTTCAACAACAGGAAAAAAAAATACAAAACAAAAACAAAAAGACAGTAGAAAAAACCTAACATAAAGAAAAAATTAAAAAAAAAGTACACATTTCTTATTTCAATTTAATAATTTTTAATATTGCCAGAAAACATTCATTGGGTATTATGCGAAGGCTGGTTTCACAGCATCTGCGTAAAGTATCAAAATGAAGATAATTTCATATGCCAACAATGCACAGGTGAAGAAGCAGGACCCTCAATAAGGACAAAGGTTTACACTATTTAAAACTAAAGCTAATAAATTTTTTTCCATGTGCATTTCATGGAAATGTTTTTCCCATTTTAAAATTTTAAGTCCTAACTTAACATAAAAAATTTTTTAAATCCTTATAACATTAAACAATGTAAAAATGTAAAAATATACTAATATCTCTTTTCAATTTAATATTTAAATAATTTTTTTCCAATCAAAATACATATTAATTATTTCAGGAGAAATTCAGTATTCAAATTGACAAAGAAAAGTTCCCCACAATGATTGCGAATGCAATTAATAACCTCTAAAGGCTGCTCGGAGAGTGAAGAACTTTGCCAAAAATTATTGGAAGAATTTGACGAAGACTATAGAGAAGCTTTTCAAGAAGAAATAACCAGAAGCATATCGGCTTGTTCTTCCAGAAAAAAACTATTTGATTTGGCTAAACGATAACCGCAAGGAGCAAAATTTTCAAAGTTTATGCTCGAAATTAATATTTGGGAGAGACGAGTTGCCCGAATGCCAAACAGTGGTGCAACTTTTTATAACCAACTTTACGGAAGAAATTTTTAATGAAGAGCAGATGACAGTTTGCCTTCAGCCTAAACCTTTAAGTGCTAATGAATTAGAGGGGTTAAGACAAATAGCTTCTGCAATATTTTAAATGAAATCACACTGCTCATTAAAGTAATTAATATGCAGAATTTCAGGCATGCACACAGTTATGAAAACAACTGTATCATCTTTGACTAATTATTTATTAGTCCAAGGTATCACTGTTTGCTAGCTATGTGAGAAAAATGAGTATGCTTTCATACCCATTAGAGCATATTTCAGTAATATCTATAAACATTTTCCATTTGAAAGTAAATATGTTTCACATCTGAAAATTGTAATAATAAAATTCTGCTTGTGAAATATTTTCAATTTAAACAAGATTGCACATTAAATTATTTAAATTGCAGAATTTCACAAAGAGAGACCATACATGGAAAAATGCAGTATTAAAAATTATTATTAATTGAAATAAGAAATGTGTACAATTATTTCAATTTTTTCAGTGGTTTTTATTTTACTTTTTTTATTGCTATTACAGAACAGAGTTGCTATTAGCTTGGTAGAAATAAAATAAAACAGAAAATTCATTAATTTCTGTGTTAATAAAAACATGTATTCTAATTTCTTTGTTAACAATAAAATTAAATTGAATTTATACATTTTGAATTTGTATTTTTCAAATAATAAATTGAAATAAAATGCTTCATTAAAACAAATTAAAAATTATATTTTAATTGAAAACAAACTTGCAATTAGCAATATGAAAAAATTATCGACATTTCTTTAAAATACACAAATTTCAATCAAAACAACAGATTTCATAACAGGTAACAAGATGTACAATTGTACAATTTCAATTATCCAGTCACAGTCGAATTATTCTATGTCATGTAAGTATTTCTGTGATATATGTAACTTTTACTGCCTTGGTCGAATGTATTTTTTTCAACGGCAGTTATAATCTATCGCACGTAAATTGAGCGGAGGACGTTATTTCTCGTCGAGGTGGTAGGTAGCGGTTGTCTACTTGATGTCAGGTTAATTCTGTTTATTTAATCCCTGGCTTTTATATTTGATATATATTGGACTTTGGTGGACTTTGGAATATTTGTATATTGCTGCACAATGCCTAGAGGCGAGAAAAATGGTGTTGCTTCGAAGCAGGGAGACCCCCGCTATCTCGAGATGGATTCTCCAAGTGAAGCCGCCGATAAGAATTTAGTTTCTTCGGTTGAAAAAGTTGTTAACGACCATTTTAATGATGATAAATTTTTGGATAAATTAGTCTCTTTGCTATTGGCTAAAATTAGTGATCGTTTAGAGAAGCAAATCTCTACGATTTCGAATAAACTGAATGATAAGATAAAAAATGTTGATTCGTTAACCTCGCATCTTACTGAGATAGACAATCAAATTTCAGCCATCAACACTCAATTGGCTAAAATGGATACGTCCACTCACGTTAATGAGAAGTCGGCCCTCGATCAGACGTTAGAGAAAATTAATGAACTAGAACAATATTCAAGAAGAAATAATTTGAGGATCTTGGGAATCCCGGATAAGTCGTCGGAGGACCTAGCAGCGGTGTTGGCGGAGATTTGCGTTTCCAAATTGGGTGTCCAGGTTACTACAGGTGATATCGCTGCGATTCATCGTCTAGGACCCCGTAGTTCTGCATCATCGAGGCCAGTACTTTTACAATTATTTTCCACCTCCTTGCGAGATCGCATAGTGAAAAACCGTGGTAGTTTACGGAACACTAGTCGATCTTGGAGGACCTGACCACCCGTCGGTATAAACTGCTGCGTGAGGCGAAGTCCAATCTTTGTGTGCAGCAGGCTTGGTCTTCCGGTGGTAGGATTTTTGCGAAGACTCATGGTGGTAAGATAGTTAAAATATCTTCAGAAGAAAATTTGTGCAATCTGCTGTGCTCTTAATCTGTCGCTATAGTGCTTTATGTTGCTTACATTGATTAATTCCGCTTAGCTGTATCCTTAATAATATGAGGTTGCTTATTAAATAATTTGTTTGTACTGTACTTTATTCGGTCATTTACAGATGATTATAATTTTTGTACCTATTGGTTGATATTTATGTTTTCGATTGTATAGGATTGATGATTATTGCTTGCTGTATTTTCATTTGTTACATACTGTATAGATTAAGTTGGTATTGGTTCTTACTCATTATGTAGGTTTGTTTTGTTTATACATTATTATGTTGATGCTTTTTAATAATAATCTTAATTTGGAGAGCTCATTGCTGCTCCATTACTATGAATAATAGTTCGAGTTTAAGTTGCACGGGTTTGTTGTTGTAGATTTTTAGTGTTCAAGTCAATGTCAAAATTAACTAGTTAAGCAGTGCCTATTGCATTATGTATTTTAGTGATGGAGATTTATCTCCCATACCTTTAGATTCTGTTAACAATGCGCTATCTGAACTCCCTAATACTGAGCGTTATTTTACATTGTTTTTTTGCAACGTCCGAAGTCTTACTGCTAACCTAGAGGTGTTGATGGTTAACCTTAACTTGCTGGCCGTATCTCAGTCTGTTATTGTCCTTGCAGAGACCTGGAGTGTTGACCATTTAAGTATTCCGGATATTTCAAATTATAGGGTTTTTTTCCGATTAACAGGTCCAACAAACGTGGAGGGGGCGTTTGTGCGTATGTTTTAGATAATTATGAATGTAGTGTTCTTTCGTCTTGCACGTTAATTTCCTTGGACTACGAAATTTTGGCAATACAGATTAGCTTAAAAAAAGTTTTAATTGCAGTTTATCGCCCCCCTACAGGTAATTTTTTAGCGTTATGTCAGTGTCTTACTACGGTACTGCTCGAGACATCATTTACAGGAAAAGAGATCTTGCTAGTGGGGGATTTTAACATAGATTTGAGTAAATCTTCCCCTATGTTAAATACTTTTCTGGATTTAATACATCGGGCGGGATTACATATCAATGTGCGCGCTTATACGCATTTTTCGATGCACCGTCAATCTTACTCCTCCATTGACTGTTGTTTCTCTACGATGGGTAACCCATTACTTAGTTGTTCACTAAACGTTAAGATTAATGATCACTTCCCGTTGTTAATTGTATATTCTGCTTTGGGTCATTGTATGCCATCTAGAAGCAGAAATCCCACTAGACTGGTCTCTAATGAGCGTATCGTTGTTTTTCGCAGGTTTTTAGCGTTGACTGAATGGGACCTCATTCTGAGTTCGGTTAACAATATTGACACGTTATTTTCTAGATTTATTGAACAACTTAGAATCGGGTGGGATCGTTATTTTACACTAACTAAACCGAAGCAGGCAGGAATACAGAAGTCGTTTCCTCGACATCCCTGGATGAACGATGAATTATTAGTTATGATTAAGCGGAAGAATTCTCTATACATTCGTTCTAGAAAAACCCTTCAGTTCGGTTGGTCAGAGAGTTTAAGCAATTCTCTAATAAAGTTAAGAAATATATTACCTCTATTAAGTCCCAATATTATGCTGATACCTTTCAACGTTTAGCTTTATCAGCTGATAAGTGGAAGGTAGTAAATAAATTACTAAAAAATACTAGCTCACTTAAATCACCTTTCCAGGGTACTCGTGAGGTTACTGCTTCAGCGCTAACTGACTTTTTACTCACGTTGTTACCACCCGGCCAATCGATAAATTCTGAAGATAATCATACAATTAATGAAGATAACACTTTATCTCCAGCAAGTTTTTTCACTACTCCAACCACTATGGAGGAGGTTAGACTGGTGATTGTTGGACTAAAATCGAGCCCAACGGTAGACCCTTTAGGCTTTCGGGCCGATGTTCTTAAAGCTGTGGCTGAGGAGATTGCGCTCCCCTTGTCAATCTTAATTAAAAATTCATTGATTACTGGTACCTTTCCCTCCGCTCTGAAGCTCGCTAGAATAACTCCTATCTTTAAGAAAGGGGATCCTGCAAATTTTGGCAATTACAGGCCGGTTACAACCCTTTCAGTTTTTTCAAAGGTTATGGAGAAATTGTTTTAAAAGCGTTTAGCATCTTATATATTTTCGAGTAATTTTATTAGTAACAGCCAGCATGGCTTTGTTCCGAATAGGAGCACGGAGTCCATTACAACTGAAATGGTCGATAATAACTTGGTAGCAGCATTATTTGTGGATTTTATGAAAGCCTTTGATACAGTTTCCATTCCGTTATTACTTGCAAAGCTTAGAGCGTATTTCCACATACACTATATGATCAAAAATATCCGGACACCCCTCACAGATCATCGATTGGCCCAATGTCACATGATAATGACTTGCACATCATTTAAATAGCTTCCCACACCTTCAGACACAACTCTGCTTGGACATTGGCAAGAATGGGTCGTTCGGCAGAGCTCAGTGAGTTCCAACGTGGAACCATCGTTGGATGTCACCTATGCGGCAAGTCCGTGCGTGACATTTCCAGCCTTCTTCAGATACCCAAGTCAACAGTAGGCGATGTCATTATGAAATGGAAGACCCGGGGATCAACAACAGTTCAACAACGAACCGGTAGACCCAAGAAACTAACGGACAGAGACCGTCGAGTGCTTCGTCGTGTCACCCGCAGCAATCGGAAGTTCTCGGCGGAAAAAATTGCCACAGAGTTTCGAAACGCCTCTGCAAATGATGCCAGTACCATGACAATTCGTCGGGAACTGCACACGATGGGATTCCATGGTCATGCTGCTGCCCACAAGCCGCACATCAGCAGGGTCAACGCCAAGCGACGTCTGGAGTGGTGCAAAGCCCACAGAAACTGGACAATGGACCAATGGAAACGTGTAATGTGGACAGACGAATCTCACTACACACTCTGGCAATCCGATGGACGAGTTTGGGTTTGGCGCATACCTGGAGAACACTTCTTACCTGAGTGCACAGAGCCCACAGTCAAGTTCGGAGGAGGAGGAGTCATGGTGTGGGGCTCATTTTCATGGTACGGACTGGGCCAGCTCGTTTCTGTGCAAGGAATCATGAACTCCGACCGTTATCTGAATGTTTTGGACAACTGTGCACTTCCAATGTTGTGGCAATTTTTCGGAAACGGGCCATTTCTCTACCAACACGACAATGCTCCGTGCCACAAAGCGAGGCGTGTACAGCAGTGGTTTGCGGACTCAGGGGTCGAAGAAATGGGTTGGCCGGCACAAAGTCCCGACCTCAATCCTATAGAGAGTCTGTGGGATGAATTGGAAAGACGCTTGCGGGCTAGATCACATCGGCCAACTTCTGTACCTGAACTGATTCTCGCTCTTCGGGAGGAATGGAGGAACATTCCGGAAAGTACCTACCAACATTTGGTGGAAAGTCTTCCCCGAAGGGTGGAAGCTGTGATTCGGGAAAAGGGATGTGCAACGCCCTATTGATTTCCATGAAATCGTGGCTAGAGCGCAAACGTGCATGTGTCCGGATATTTGTGATCATATAGTGTATTTGGTACACCATTGGCTTGGATTGCTAGCTTTCTTCAAGATAGGAAATACTTTTTAAGTTAAGATGGTTTTTCTTCATCGCTGATTAATAGGAACCTTGGAGTACCACAGGGCTCCATCCGGTCTCCTATATTGTTTGCTTTGTTTATTAATGAACTTCCTAATGCTTTAGTTGGTTATAAAGTACTAATGTACGCAGATGATGTCACGCTGGTAGTTGCTAATAAGGTTGCTAATGATCTCTTGACCTCTTTAAACGTTGCAGCTAAGAGGCTATTTGACTGGAGTGGCCAAAATAACATAAGAATTAATGTAGATAAAACTCAAGCGATGTGTTTCTTTCATCGCAACAAGCAAGATGTGCCTGTTGTTTCTGATATCTATATTGGTAATTCCAGGATTGGTATTACGAAATCTTTTAGATACCTTGGGATTGAATTGGCCCATGATTTGTCTTGGGATTCGCACGTAAATTCATTAGTACAGAAATTAAATCGTAACATGGGTATCGTTTCTAGATTAAATTATTTACCCCCTGATATATTAATTCTATTATACAGGGTGTAAATTTTAAGTTGACAAAGCAGAATAACTCGAAAAATAAGCTTCACACGAAAAAATGCGTATAATCCAAAGTTGATTATTTTCGAGGGGGCATCTGCTGGTGCTAAAATTAGCCCACCCCCCCCGGCCCCTGGGGGTGGGGCGGGGGGCAACTTTAAAATTTCAAATGGGAACCCCTATTTTTTATTGCAGATTCAGGTCCTACATAAAAAACTACGTACATTTTGTCTGAAACATTTTTTTTTATTTTTGGTAGATGGCGCTGTAATTCAAGAAAATCCATTTTCTCATTTTTGCGTGGAAATGGTTACGGAGAAATAAAAAATACTTATTTACTTCGTAAATTTTGCCGCAAAGTTATTATTTTATTATTTTTTGCCGCGGATTAGGATAATTTTGTTTTGTTTCGTGGTCATGAGGCCACACAACTTTATAATTATCAAACAAATCAACTGATTAGCTAACTAACTAACCGAACATCCTACGTACTAACGAGTGAACTCATTAACTAACAGAGTAAAAAAGTAAAAGACTGTGTAAAGATGAAGTTATTCCCGTTTAAGATTTGGTGGTCCTTAAAAGGACCGATTGTTTTCGTTTTATTTTTTCTTATTTGCAAATACTTGCAAGTAAATGAATTTCGGGGTGCTTGTATTTCCAGTGAGTCCCCTCGCCTCTCACTTTCGGCCTGCTTGTTGTCCTTAAATCCCTTGCATCTCGCCGTTTTATGAAATTAAATGTTCAAATTGATGACCTCCAACTTCGATGCATTTATTGACTCGTTTTGTAAATTCCTGAACACATCTTGATAACATGTCTGGTGTAATTGCAGCGCAAGCATCTCTTATTCTTTGAATCATGTTTTCGCGAGTGGTTGGCGTTTCCTTATAAACGATATCTTTGAGGTAACCCCATAAGAAAAAATCTGGCGATGTAAGGTCAGGCGATCTGGCTGGCCAATTCACAGGACCTTCCCTGCCGATCCAGCGACCATGGTAAAGTCGATGTAGTACTTCGCGCGCTACTAATGAATAATGCGCTGGACAACCATCATGTTGAAACCACATGTGTTGTCGAAGTTCAATACTCAGGTCTTCAAGTAGATCTGGTAGTTCATTTTCAAGTAGGTTACGATATTTGTTGCCATTCAAATTACCGTCTATAAAATATGGACCGATAAGTTTATCGCCAATTATCCCACACCAAACATTAATTGACCAAGGTCGCTGATGGTTGACTTCTCGAATCCAGTGTGGGTTCTGTTCACTCCAGTAATGCATGTTATGTCGATTAACTTCCCCGTGGTTTGTGAATGTTGACTCATCGGAGAAAAGAACTCGTGCAAAAAAATGTTGGTTTGTTTGCATCTGCTGAAGTGCCCAGTGACAAAACGTTAGACGGTTTTGGTGGTCATTGCCATGTAGTTCCTGATGCATAGATACATGATATGGATGAAATTTGTGGAGCTTCAGCATTTTCCAAACACTCATATGTGAAATTCCTGATTGCCTTGATATTTCTCTTGTGCTCGCATGTGGATTATGAGCCACAGCAGCTAGGACTGACACTTGATTGTTTTCTCCACAAACAGTAGCTGCACGGGTTCTTTTTTTTCTGGTTCACACTACCTTCCGCAGTAAATTGTTTAATAACTCGAACAAAAGAAGACCGTGATCGCGTTTGGCCAGGAAAACGCTGAGCATAAAGCGCGACTGCATTATCAAAATTTCTCCCACTTTCTCCATAAATGTACACCATCTCAATTTTTTCTTCCACAGAAAGATAATTCATAATGTAAATTCAAAAGCAATACGGCGTTGTACACTCACAAAAACAGTTGAAAAATTACAATCTTTTCTTCTAAAGATCAGAATTTAAAATGTAAACATTCTGAAAAAAATGCCAATGTTTACGTTATTTGTTTGTTGACGAAATGTCTTCAAATTACATTGTAGTTAAAACAATGTAGGAATCGAAATGAATAATAAATTAGTTATTTCCACGCAAAAATGAGAAAATGGATTTTCTTGAATTACAGCGCCATCTACCAAAAATAAAAAAAATGTTTCAGACAAAATGTACGTAGTTTTTTATGTAGGACCTGAATCTGCAATAAAAAATAGGGGTTCCCATTTGAAATTTTAAAGTTGCCCCCCGCCCCACCCCCAGGGGCCGGGGGGGGTGGGCTAATTTTAGCACCAGCAGATGCCCCCTCGAAAATAATCAACTTTGGATTCTACGCATTTTTTCGTGTGAAGCTTATTTTTCGAGTTATTCTGCTTTGTCAACTTAAAATTTACACCCTGTATAAGGCTCTGATCCACTCTAATCTGTGCTATGGTACTATATTTTGGGGAGCGACTACGCAATATAACTTGTCTAGAATCTTGAAACTGCAGAAGTGGTTTTTGCGGATTCTTTTAAAAGTTCCCCGTGGTACTTCTGTTTCCTGTTATTTTCAGAAATTGGAAATATTTAGTATATATCAAATTTATAAGATGCAACTTTGCGTTTTTGTATATAAGTCTATAAATCGCCTTTTACATATTTCGCCTTTGATATCTTCAACATTGGTAAAGGATATACATGGTTATTCTACTAGGCAAAAATTTAGTATATATTTACCTAAAGCAAAGAATAAGTATGCGAGTAATCGCGTTTCCCATGCTGGTATTTTGGAATGGTCTAAGCTACCATATGAACTTCGCTCATTAATTTGCTACTCGGTTTTTTATCGCGCATTAAAACAGTCTTCAGAATATACTTTTCAACTCTTGAATATAACGGCTGGTGATTTCTGTCATTGATGGCTTGAACTGGCGCCTGATTGAAATTGGTTTATTATTACTTTTTTATTAACAAATAGTTATTACTAAATCTACTAATATTTAATCTATGATAATTTGTTTAATTTAAGTTTTAGGTGATATTGTAACATATGATTTATAATTAAATTCCTTGATTCTGTACGGTGCCCAGGGGAGCCTACTAGTCGGTCTTGTACCATACCAGCTCCCTTTGGGCATCTTTTATATTTTTGTATCAATAATTTAATTCAATTAAATAAATAAATAAATAATAGATCTAATAGATCTAAATCGCCTGAAATTAAATTAATTTTTTTTTTGCAACTTTCCTTATCCAGAAAAAATTGATTAACGATGTAATTGGAAGCTGGACATTGTGCCTTATGCATGTTATTTTTAAAACTGTTTTTTAATTTTAAAAAAGCAATAAAAAATAATTTATTGGGTAAATTAGCGTTGCCTTCATGTGGTGTGGTCTGAAGCCGCCTTAGCCGATGTAGGTGGCGCCACGGGTCTTTTACGTCATCTGGAACGAGGTAGGGAGAACGGGATATCGTCGAGTGCAACGTCCATTAGTTATTAGTCCAAGGTTGAATATCGACATCCTTTATGTATCAACCAACTACGATATAAAAGATGACCAGGATTTTTATATGAGGAAAACATTTTAAGACGCAGAAAGATAAAAACACACCTGTGAAAGGTCAATGGTGAACCTTTAATATATCTATTACTACAATCTCTGACAATTAAGTTCGGTGAATGAGTTCACAGAACAAAATGCAAAACAGATAGAGCCACATTTACTTTATTGTCCTTCGAAATAATCATCCTGGAAGGCAATACACTTTTGGGATCGGGTGTATAAGTCCTGGAAGCTCCTTAGGGATGGCTTTAAGTTCACGTGGTCACATTTGCTTGAATGTCTGGAATGTCCGCAAATCTGTGTCCCTTTAAGGCCCGTTTCACGCGTGGGAACAAGAAAAAGTTTGCCGATGCCAAGTCTGGTGAATAAGGTGGATGAGCTATGGATACGACCCCTTTGTTGGCCAGAAACTGTTGCACGATTACGGCAGTGTTCCTCTTTGATCCATTATCCACAGTTACGTGCGCACGCTACACCTTCAACTGAAGAAACGAGCATCTGCTAAACCATTGCACGCACAAACGTGACCTGTCTGAATTTGCTTAAACAATGAGTGGGCTTGTATTCACATGCATTGTTACTCGCGTAAAGCTCGCACAGATTAGGCGTGACGTCATTCACCGAACTTAATTGTCAGAGGTTGTACAATTTAAAGCTGAACAAGAAATCGGTATTGAGTTTTACTGTGTTTGTCTACGCAAACTTCTAACGTAAACATACGATGAAGGCCATTTTTTGCCAACCAAAGCAATGGCCGACAGGCTTTCAAATGGGGACGCGTTGGTGGCGCTGAAAGCAGCTCATGAGCGATCTACTCATTTCATATCGTTGGTTTTAAGCGCGTGTTTGAAACACAATCCCAGCACCGGGATGGTAGCCACTGCGTTTAACGATTGCGTCATGTTTCCATGGAAATTAAAGAGCCAATCAGCGAGCTACAGCGGCGACATCAGCGCTTGCAGCGTTCTGTGAAGAAAACAAAAATTCCTATAAGCCTACTTGTATGGGAGACGACACCCTTACTATATATCCCTTTGGCATGGACTGCTTCAGCGCTGAAGAACTGTTGAATTTAACAACTCGCGGATAGCTTTTCTTCGCTGGATGGACATTTTCTTTTGTAGAATAATCAAAGATCAGTGGAACGAGTTAAACAATGCACAACCCAAATAAGAAACTTGACATATAAAGTTTGATCAATCTAACTTCCCCTAATCTGATTTTAATGTAGGAATGTATAGTTTATTTTGTGTGTACCTTAATCCGCACGAGAATGGTGTGCTTTAGAATAAATGTTGAAAATGATTTATTACCTAACACATATTAACCAACGTAATTTATCTGAGTTTAACTAGTGAATCATTATATTGTTCCAACAGAATCTGATTCCACTTTATTGTGTAAACTACATACATTCAATGAGTGTAACAAACTTTAGCATCCTATTGGGGAGATATTTTAAGTGAAAATTGGTTTCATTTCTTTACACAAATAAGATCAACGTTTTGAAAATGTAGTAGTAAATTCATACACGTAGTTATCAATAAAAACGCAAAATACAGTCCCTTGACAATTGAGAATCACTTCTGTGCACTTTTGGTGTCGTCAAGACTGACCGCGGACGTCCAACGATGCCCGCCAACTCATCCGTAACACTATTATTTCGTGCAATTTCTCGGATGCGGATCCTTCTTTATTCTGTTGCCACCAATACTTGTGAACTGGGGTAGTCGTGGCCGAGTTGTCTCGCGATAGCTCGCCGCATCGGTGGAGTAACTTCAGGCATCGACGGAGTAACTTAAGCCACTGATTGGGTGACAGCCAGTGAAGTTCCCCGTGCTTCGGAGGACACGTAAAGCCATCGGTCCCGGCTGCTGTGATCACCATACAGCAGTCGTCAGATCTTCCAGAAATGGGGTTGTGCGTAGGGCCGACACCCCTACCACGTAAAAAATAATAACTACCGTCTCGTAACAAGCACTCGCCTTGTGGTGGTGCTTGCAGCCAAGAGCCTTAACGGCTTATAGCGCCACAGTTATCATTTATCGTTAATACATTATACTCGTAAACAGTTACTCAAACGGATAATTGATGCGGCCAATCAAATTCCAATAACGATGCCGTAGTTCGTGTTTATGATTCGTAGGTGTATTCAGACTCAAGGATCACTTCTTGAGCATCTGTTATACTAAATCGTATACTCTCATATGCTTTTCAATTAAATGTTAATTATCAGATCATAACCTATGGTTTGTTTACCTATTTGCTACTACACTAATAAAGCTCTGATCTGTTGTAATTTTGTTGCACCCAATTGGAATAAGATCTACAGGGTCGAGTCACATTATTATGATCATCCCCTACGTTTGTCTTCGGGGTTGCCCAGCCGAGGAACCCAATTGGTTAGGTGACTATATAATGTAGGTTTCCACTATGTTAAAAACATATTACTCATCGCTGCAATGGGTAAGAAACGTGATTTATCAGATTTGGAAAAGGGAATGATAATCGGCTTTCGGGCCAAGGGTGGCAGTATTTCAGAAACCGCGCAGTTTGTGAAATGTTCTCGTGCTGCTGTAGTTAAAGTGTACCATGAGTGGGTAAATGGCACCGTTCAGAATAAACGGTATGGGAACTGTGGAGCACCACGTCCCATTGATGAGAGAGGTGAACGTCGGCTGCGAAGTGTGTGAAGGCCAACCGAAGAGCTACAGTGGACCAACTTACCGCTCAAACCAGCGCGGGGAGTATTCTAAAACCACAATATAGAGGACCCTGCTACGTATGGGCCTCCGCAGGAGACGGATGGTCACCGCACCCATTCTGACGAACGTTCATCGTCAAAAACTGCTTCAATTTGCCCAATAGTACAGAAACTGGACCACTTCTGACTGGAAAGAAGTTGCCTTCTCCGATGAGTCACGATTTCTTCTCCACAGAAGTAACGGCCGTTGGCGGGTGAGGCGAGAAACCTCCGAGAACAAGCATCCTGCAACCATTGTTGGACGAATCCAAGCTGGTGGCGGCAGCGTCACAGCGCGGGGAGTATTCTCATGGCATTGTCTGGGCCCACTGATACCTGTGAAAGGCACTCAACCGATTCGGTTATTTATCCATAATTGCAGATCAAGTACACCCATACATGGCGACTGCAAGACAATGCGACGTGTCATACGGCTGCAATTGTTCGGGGCTGGTTTGAGGAACATGACCAAGAGTTCCTAGTACTACCCTGGCCCCCTAATTCTCCAGACCTCAACCCAATCGAGAACCTTTGGGATCACCTCGATCGTCATGTGCGTTCTATGGAACAACCACCGCGTACCCTTCATCAGTTTTCGGAACAGCTACCAGTAGAAACCTACCAGAATCTTATTGACTCACTCCGACACCGTCTAGCTGCTGTCCGTGCTACTAAAGGCGGTTATTCGGGATATTAGCTGGTGATCATGATAATGTGACTCGATTCTGTATGTTCAAATGACCATTTTTCGCTCAACCTGACTTCCCAACAAAATGCCGAATTTGTTGCATTCATTGTGAATCACCCTATACAATAATTCCAGCTGAATATTTCCATCTCCCTAGGCTACTTTTGCCCAAGAAAATTATGAATGCAAAGCAATATCTTTACGCATTAATGATTTTTGTGTGAAAAAGTTTCCTAGGAAAATGAAACAAAATTAAGTTATTAATTCAGTTTGAAGGAGTCTACCCTTTTATACTGCCTGAATCTTAATTGATTTTTTTTTTTTTTTACACATGCAGGTATCAAAACTTTCGCCAACAGGGACTTAGAAAAACGGAAGGCATTTTTTTGAAATGTAAATGTTGCTACTGTAAAGTAATGAAGAAATCAAACTGGAAATTTCACAAGATCAGTACTACTAGTGAATAGAATAAGTTTTATTTTTATTCTAAAACAAAAGAAGATGAATGGAAAAGAGGACTAGATTAGGAATATTCAGAAGATAAGAACTTTGCTATCCTTCACATGAAATCTCCGTAAATACCAGAATATTATCACCGTCATTGTTGCTGATGAATAAAAATAAAATTTTGAATTAAAAAAAAAAAAAAGAAAATATTCATATATTTTATGTCAATTACTTAAAATTAAAAATAATAAAGTTACTAATAAATGTCACAACGCAGAAAATGGATAATAAAATAATGAATTAAAGGCTTATTACTTGGTTTAATGTCACCCTTAATTTCATGAGAAATGGATTTTATCCTTTACCGATTACAGGGAACCGTAATGTTTTCTGGTTATAAGCTACCTCTCTAT
>JAHWFO010022643.1:32807-77774 GCA_023313115.1 Rhysida immarginata
CGGTCCTGTAGGCCTCTGACAATGAAATTAGCTGTTCTTTGCCAAAGCACTTGTGAATTATTTAAACCCATTGGTAATCGCGTAAACTGAAATTTGGCATCCGGGGTACTGAGCGATGTCTTTTCGTAATCATCATACAATACTGCATTGAACAATCAAATGACACCGGGACGCAGTGTGCGTTGGTAGGCCTAGATTATTTTATTTTTAACAATTAACACAAGCAATCTACTGTATGACTTTTACAGTAATAGTTCGAAATGACCGCCATTTGCTTCATAGCACAATTCGGAACACCTTATGGTGGATTGATGTATGCGTGGAAACACCTTGACGAAGTTTGTCCTAACACTTTTCAACAAACAAGCACGTGCACCTTGAAATTTCTTTGCAAACAATTACTTTAAAAGTTATTACAATAGATTGCTTGTGTTAATTCTTAAAAATAAAATAATGTAGGCCTACCAACACACACTGCGTCCCGGTGTCATTTGATTGTTCAATGCAGTATTGTAAGTAAATGGAGCTGCGGGGACCCCATGTTCATATGACAAAAAATATTTCTAAGGACCTCTTCTATCATCTCCCAAAAAATCTGTACTCAATTCAAAAACACCCTGTATATTTCGATCTATACATCATAACACGTGCTCACTCGTGAGTACTAACTAGCACTTGTTACAATTTTGACTGTGTAACTCGGAAACTTCTCGTTGGAATTCAATCAAATTTTAACGGTATACACAGTCTTATGTACCCTGTTATTTCTCCAAATTTCATTAATCTAGGCCTTACAGAACCTGAGTTATTAACTTGTTGAACTTGGTGTTTGCATTTTTATTTCTGTTCATATCTGTTATCGTTCAAATTCGGACCCATGTTCATAGGACATTTTGTGTTTATCTTAACCTCTATAATACCCCCTTTCAGTATTTTACATTCGATGTAAATCACCCTGTATATTAAAAAAAAGCATAGAAGGTAATAAATTCCAAATGAAGAGTATGACATACTCTCTTTATTTTGTTTAATGAGTTGTGTATGTCATATTTAATTTGGAAATTTATTATTATATTTTCTGTGTTATTTAAATAGAAATCAAAATATATCAAAAGAAAAATAATTATAAAATTCCAAACAAGGCAGCAAAAACAAACTTTATTAATATATTAAATATTCCCACAGTCGAAATATCCATAACAGAAATCATATACCATTGTTTCAACAATCATTCATTGTTAATTTTTTAAAAAAGCTGTAATTCCAACATCTGAGATGATTTTATGATGGAAAGCAAAAATGAAAAAGTGCACTTTTCTACTATACTTTGGATCTCTCTAAATAATTCAATATATATTTTTTGTTTGAAAATTATTTAATATATACTTTACAATAAATAATATGTCATGATTTTCATAAATTATGAAAGCTTGTAAAAAATGTTTCAATGTTTTTCGATTATCGTATATCGGATGATTTTCATAAATTATTTTTCATGCATAACGTGTGTAAAATAAAATTATAAAATAAATATTTAAAATAAATGTCTTTCTTGCTATAGCTTTTCATTAAAATAGATACTTTTTCTTTTTAATAAATAGTAAAAAGCCTTAAAGACTTTCAATTGAATTTCTCGAGAGCATAAGGGATTAGTGGATTAAAAGATTAAAGGATAGAAAGATAGGGGATTCATCTGGTCTTGCCAAGCCATGTATTTCAGGGGGAAGCTAAATTGATTCTTCCAGTCACCGGAGCCTGCGCAGGGATACGTGGTTATTTTTTGTTTACATCCCGTGCAAGCTTACGGTGGATTGACTATAGTTTAGTTCGCTTTTCTTCAATAAACAACTACAATACGCAATGGGGTGTTCCTTTCCTTCGAAGCGCTGGGATAAGACTGCGCCTAACGCATAAGAACTGGCATCGGTTGCTATGAATGGTTTAGAAAAATCAAGACTTTTTAATATTGGAGCTGAAATTAAGAGTTGCTTAAGGTTTAGGAAGGATTTCTCTACTTCATCTGACCAAATGAAAGGTGTGTCTAATTTAGTTAAATCAGTTAAAGGCTTTGCAGTGGCACTGAAGGATTTCACATGCCTTCTATATTAATTTGCCAATCCCAGAAAAGATTGAATTTCTTTAACATTTTTCGGCCTTGGAAAGTTTTTACAGCAGTTATTTTCTCTGGATCTGGAGCAATACCATGTTCAGATACTACATGGCCCAAAAACTTAACTTCGTCATTGAGAAATTGACTATTACGGGGTTTGAGCTTGAGATTCGCTTCCTTCAACCTGATAAACAACACTTTTAGACTGTTTAAATGTTCAGCAAATGTTTCATTAAATGTTATGAAGTCGTCTAAGTAGACGAGGATACGGTCCTGTAGGCCTCTGACAATGAAATTAGCTGTTCTTTGCCAAAGCGCTTGTGAATTATTTAAACCCATTGGTAATCGCTTAAACTGAAATTTGGCATCCGGGGTACTGAGCGATGTCTTTTCGTAATCATTAATTTCGAGCTGAAAATAACCTTGATTCGCATCCAAAACACTGAAATACTTCGCTTTTCCTAACTGACTCAAGGTTTCATTCACGTTGGGTAGAGGAAAAGAATCAACCTTTGTAACCTTGCTCAATTTATGATAGTCTACAACGAATCGATAGGATCCATCCTTTTTCTTAACTAATAATGCTGGTGCTTTCCATGGGCTAGCACTGGGTTCAATGACCTGATGTTTTAACAAATTATCTAACATTTCCTTCATGATCCCTCGTGAATAAGCAATTCTATATGGCGGCTGAGCTATAGGGGGGAGAAACCAGTATCTATTTTGTGATGTTTGATCTTACAGCATCCTAAATCCCACTCATAATGCGAAAATGCGCCTTCAAATTCATATAGTAAGTTTTCTAAAGGTACTCTCTTTTCAGGGCTCAAATGGTCTAAATGAAATAAATTTAAGAATTCTTTCCTTGTCATTTTAATTCCTTTCCTTCCTCTATGGAGGAATTTAGCTCTGCCTTCACCTCCTCTGCCTCGCTCAAATGCCCAATAGTTTTATTTGCCTTTACAATCAATGTTTCTCCTGAGTAATTTAATAAACGGACGCGAATGGTATCATCTTGCAAAACTTTAACTAATACCTTAGCTGCTAACAACCCTGGATCAGAAAGATCTTTTGGTTGAAGTACACTGATGCGATTCTTAAATGCGTCACTCGCAAATTTACCTTCGCAAATAATTTCAGAATGTGGGGCAACTGATATTCTATGTTTGTTACTAACGGAAACAGTCTCCTTAATTTCTCTGATATTGGAAACTTCAGTGGAGTGACTTTGATCACTCGAATTTGGCCTTTTTCCCATAAAAAAGAATGCTATTATTGTTTGCACATAAACTATTATGTTGAAAATCAATAACAAAACCATATTTCCTTAATGAATCTCTTCCCATACGGTATATCCTCCCTTCTATTCCAAATGTAACATTTCAACATGTATTGTTTTGTACCGAATTTAAATTTAATTAGATAAATGCCCTCAGTAGGGAAATTGTGTCCCGTTACCCCAACCAAATTTATAGCAGGTTCCTCAACCTCGGTAACTTTATATCCCATTCTAATTATTTTTTGTAATATATCTTTGCCTAATAGCGTTACCTTGGCTCTGCTGTCTTCTAAAAATTTAACATTTACTTCCCCTAATTTGCCTTCAACCATCAATTCTTCGGATTCTGTGGAAATATGTGCCATTTGTAAAGTTTCTCTTACATCTACTTCCTTCTCTTCTCTTCTGTCGGGAGGGGGGCTGTTCGCACACTCCATTGTCTGAGTAGCCTGTTCTTTTAACAATTTAACATTTATCTGTGGTTGTTTACTTTCCTTTCTCTGATTTCTCTGTAATCTTTTGTCACAATATCTGATAGAATGTCTTTCCTGATGACAGAACAGACACTCTATTCTATGAAATGCTTTGTTTATGCAATCCCTTCTTTTATGACCAGTTAAATGATAATGATAACAGATTAGCTCTGTGCGCTTTCTTCACATTCCTTGCCCTCGCTCTGCGGTCGAACCTCGGCTTTGTCGCGGCGGATTTCTCTGTTCGGCCGGTTGGTGAGATTCACCTTCTTTCGTCTGCTTTGTGCGCTCTTTGATTAATCATACTCTCTTTTCTACGCAATCTTTCCTCTATTCGCTTAGTAAGCTCTTCTTCCATTTCAGGGCTTAATGATATGACTGTTTCTTTCCCAACTGGATGTAATACATAACCTTCTAAACCCCATCTCTTAACGATTTCTTCTTCTGCCTCCGCTTGCTCTATAGCTTGTTTCAAAGTTTCTGGTTTCTTAAACATAACAACTCTTCTCAAGGGTGACAATCCTTCAATAAAATGTTCTTTTATCTTTTCTGTCAATATCTCTTGAGCATACACATGCTTTATCTCTGCTTGTGCCCCCTCTCCTACAATCTTGTGCTTGGTTTTGTTTCCTAAACTCTGTAACCAAGTTGCATATTGACGCACAGACTCTTGTACACCCTGCCTACATTCTTGAAATAACCTTTCATTTTCTCCCAGAAGCTCTTTTCCAAATTGCTCCCTTAACACTTTTCTTAATGCCCCATAGGTGTTCACTGCTCTCATTTCCCCATCTTCTCTTCAATAGAAGTGCGCATCCCCTGCCAGATTAATTTTTGCAACATTATACTTTCTAATTTTTGCAACTTAAGTTTCTGTACCCCAATTCATTATTTTTCCTACCTCATCTAACCTTAGAAAGAATTCTTCTGGATCCGTAGATCCATCATACGGCTTTATTTCGCCAGCTAAAGCAAATGACTGATTCATAATGAGTTTCTTAATTCTAACAATTTATCAATTGTGCCTTCTTTCCCCTTTGGTCTTAATTTTATTTTAATAAATGCTTCACAAATATAAACATGTAATTAATGCAAATAATTATGCAGATTATGCTTATGCAAATGCTCTTATTTGAATATTCTAATTAAATCTTGTCTTAAACAATATCCTGATATCCTGTCGCACTGCGTCAGTTATGTAAGGGTCTAAGGGATAATATTCATGTAAAATGGTCGAGCAACTGATTAGAATAATTTATCAAAAGACTGCGCCAGTGAATTATACTATTCACTGATAACGTTTAAAGTTTAACCCACTTACATACTAATACCTCCGCACACTCAGGGTTGGCCGAAGAGGAAAGAATAGGCACTTAGACTGACTTAACAAATAATATATAACGTTTATTAAACATTCAATGAGAATATATAAAACAATAACGTTTGAAATGTAATGTAAATGATAATGATAATTCAATAAAAAAATACAATTAATATAAGGTTCAATTCAAGGTTCAGTAATAATATAATTCAATCTGTAATTAAGAATAAACTTGTATCAATTAAGTTTATTGTGAAGCATTAACAATAAAACATGGTTTGATACAAGGACTTGGTAATCAACTAATAATGTGAACAACAAATGAATATGTTAAGGTATGAATCCGGACATTTAAGACTTATAAACAATAACCATTAATTTCTGGAAATTACTGTAATTCTGAATCAATTAAACACAATGACTTTATTAGAAAATGTAATATAAACTGTTAATTTAAACAGTGACTTAAGTAAGTTGCAATGATTGAATAACTAATCCATAATGGAAAGTAATGTGTAACACATGAATCGGACTGTAAACGTTAAATGCTTTCTCAATGAGAACTAACGTAACTGGCTGAACCATGATGTAGTAATAATGAAATATAACGCAACAGAAAGATTTGAAACATATGACGTTACTGAATAAAATCTGTATCTGAGAACTACAGAACATTCTTAAACAAATTGACTGGATTAATGTAAATCTAAATAAATTATTGTTTCAATTCTTTTTAAATAAAGTAATCTCATAATTAAAGGGTATCTGGCTTTCCCACTGTCTGATAGAATTAATAATCTGTTCCCAACTAAGAATGTTATAAAAGAATAATATCAGGGTGTGTAAATATGTATATAAGAATTAAAAGAATGGCCATTTGAGACATAAATGAGTTAGGCTGTGCCGTGTCTTCTCCAATCTGCGCGCTCAGAAATTGCTCTCGTTCTCTCTGCTACATCGGTCCTGGCTGGAAGGAAGGGGGTTGTCTCGTCTCGTCCATGAAGTGGCTCTCAGATTTCTCATCTTGAATCTTGCTTCTAATACTGGATCGTGGTACCTTTCAGGGTTCAGTTCACGACATGAAGAGCAGAGTGCAAATTGCAACAACAGATTACCAAGTAGTAAATAACCGCAAAATTTTGTTTTTAGAATCTTCATTATGAATTTTTACTGTATTATTTCTAAGCGTTTTCATGTGTTAATTTTTACTATATATTCACATACAGATATTGCAACATTTAATCAAAAAAGAGTCCGAGCAACGCCGAGGATATCAACTAGCTGATTTTGTAGCACAGCAGATCCAAACATATCCTAAAAAAATCCCCGATACATTTTGACTATAATCTGTGTGAATGTTTTGGTAACCGAGATGGTGATGATGCGATGATTGAACGTTCGTTTCCAAGAATTATTAACAACGAGCTTAAAATGATGATGCAATGACAGAACATAGATAAGGCAGTGTTTATCGAAGAGGCTAAGGAGTTACACGTGTCTTCCATGAGCTCCATAACAAACATCCAGACAACTGGCAAAAATATATGTGCTTGGAATGGAAAGAGAAACGACGAGTATTGATCAGAAAAACTCTGTAACTAAAGACAAGAAGGTATCCGGGTTGAAAACATCTGAAAAACGGAATCTTCATCTATAGCAGATGGAAGGTATATGAGATGACAGAAGAAATGGACAGGAGATGAAGTTGAAGACGTGTTGGAATAGCACAGGAAGAAGGATAGTAGGATGTAATAAGAGGGTGGCGAGAAAAATGCAATAGGATAACACATACAAAATGAAAATTATAAAAAAGTTTAGGAATGATAGGGTGTCTAGCAAAGCGATTTCCTACAGTTCCTTGATTTTTCCTGATCATATAAGCCAAAAAGGGGGCTATCCTGATAGAATATTATTGACATTGTTCAAATTTTTCAGATTCTATGATTACCTGTCTGTTCCCAGTTACAAAATTTTTTGACAATTCCCAGTCGCTAGTCACTCTGTAAAATAATACCGCATAAAAAAGGTCACTAAAATAAGAGTACAGAAAGCCTACGAAAGAAAAAGGATGGACGGACAAGGATGGACACAAAATGAACATAGAAGTAGAAAAATATGAAAGAACATTAAAAAAGAAGAAATAACTGATAAAAGATAAAGAAAAAGAAAAAGAAAAGTGCTCAGAGACAACACCTAGACAGAAGGCCTGCGCACAGAAAGGTCATACATTGTTACAACACACAACAGCGGCTATTGTTAATCGTATTTCTACCAATAATAAACCATAAATTTGGCCGTTTGATGATGATGTAACAAGTATACAATTTCTGTGTGCAGGCCTTTTCTCTAGGAGGTGTTGCCAGAGAGCCTACGACAAATTAGGGAATAGCTGAAGCTGAAGAGGAATATGGGAATGGTAATGAGGGAATGGTGCCTTTGCTAAAGTTAATTCCATTAGGGGTGAGGGAATTAAATTTCCAAATAAGAAAAGACTCGAATTGCTTTCTTTCTTTCTTACTGCGAAGAATATAAAGGCTGATGGCCTGTAAAGAGTGGCTAGGGGAATTACAGTGTTTAGCGACAGGGATGTCAGCATTGCTAAGGACGTCGAACTTATGTCCAGCGAATCTGGAGCATATGGTATTGCCCGTCTCTCCAATGTACTGTTTCTGGCATACTTTAACAGGTAAATTAAGTTGTGAGAAGTGCAGGTCAGGTTCTGATTAATCTTGAAAAGAAAGGAGGAAGCACTGCTGGAAATGGACGTAGCTGGGATAAGAAAATGGCAAACACCGCAACGCTTTGCATTGCAGGGAGAACATCCCTAAGTGGAAGTGCGTGGTTTGGTAATAGCAGCATGGACCAGAATATCTTTAAAATTAAATGTCCGTTTAAAAGAAACTTTTGTTGGTTCTGGTAGAATGGAGTGGAGAAGAGGAGAGTTGTCAATAATATTTTTATGTTTCCTTAGGACATTTTTAATACTATTGAAGGTTGGATGATAGGAAGAACTAATGTAGGTGCTGTCATGGCTGGAGAAGGTTCGGGATTGTTGGTAGAATGGGAATTACGATATTTATAGATAGAAGTGCCTTTGATAGATTTGGGGTAGCCTCTTGCTTTTAGGGAGTGGGTAAGTAAGTTAGCATGGAAGTCCTTGTCAGACTGATTAGTGCATGTTCTATGGTTGCGAGTTAACTGACCTAAAGGGATGTTATCCTTGCAATGGTGTGGATGGCAGCTGTCATAGTGTTAGTACTGGTGTTGGTCAGTGGGCTTCTTATAGAGATTAGTAGGCAATTTATTGTTAGTGATAGAGATAGAACAACAACTCACTGCTATCTTCTCTACCAATAAAGACATCCAAGTCACTTTATTTTTCAGTCCTACCATGCTACATAAATTTCCACAGACACTTACATTCACAGAACACCTCACGACTTAACAAAAACAGTTCACACTTCCATAAATTAGCTCAGATTATATCCAGCACTTCTAAACGATTTCACTTTTTACAACACTGTCCACTCTCTTCTAGTCATTTTTGCAGGCACTGGCTACATCTTTCACACAAGGGTTTGGATCTAGTTTCACAGAACATATTTAGATATTGTCAACATCTTGCCACACTCAACCTTATCTCCAACACTACACAAGACACTGACAATCATACACCACACAACATCTCTGACAACACCCCCTCACCATCTGATTCACCAGTTCATATTCAGATCTCAACAAATTTAACTTCAGTCCTTCCACACCTTCAGCGAACACGTACATCTACTTCCACCATCTACACAATAACTTCCAATGACACGCCACCCACCATTCACGATGTCCCTTCTTCCCCAACACTCTCCCCTAATAACCAAAATCTTACACCTACACCTTCACAGAACACTACACAAATGCCAGACACTTTCATGCCAACTTTCCACCGCTGACACTTCTGCCAGACCACACCTTCATAACACACGCAGCTCCACAAAGGTTTGCAACAAATTCTGTACCTACCATGCTCACAAAATCATCTTTTCCCATTACTCTCGGCATAATCTCCAAAGGTTTGTTCTCTGGCCCCAGCATCCAATTAGGTACCTTACCCTCTGCCACTCTGTCACAAATTCATTCCACTGTTTCTGACTTTACCGATAGCATCCTTCCTATCCTTAGTAACCATTGCTCTAACATTTGCACAAGCCTCTTTCAGTTCATCACCCAACACGACTCTCTCCCCACTCAATCCCCCAGATATTGATGCTCTTCATACTTTCATTTGCAAAAAACTTGATTTTATTTTTCCAAAAAATGTAATAAAAAATTTTAGAGAGACCGTATTTTCCTCCCTAATAAATTCCATTTTCTCTCTAATCCATTATCCGCCTATTTACTGAACTCCCTGTCTAAAAATGATCCACCTCTCTCCACCAGCTCCAGCTCCTCTACTCTTGGCACAACCATGGTTATTAATATTTCGACCACTAAACTTTCGTCTCTCGTAATCAGAAACCTGTCTAAAGGCCTTTCCTTCTGTCCCACTCCTAATACTATTGACACTTTTGATATCATTTCCTCCATCGACAACTTAACCGTGCCCGCAGATCCCGTCTATACTTTTGCATGAATTCAATTCTTCTCCTGCTACCAGCTCAACCTTCCATATTCCCAGTGACTGGACCCCTCCTCAATCTTGAGCTTGAAGTTTACATCAAGTTCATACAAAACGACATCCTCTACATCACTAAAAATATTAAAAAACCTCTTCCTAACCTCACCAGTAACGAATTCATTTGTATCAAACGCCTTAGCAATAACCCTGATATAACAATTAAGCCCGCAGATAAAGGGGTCACTATTGTTCTCATGAACACCTCTGATTACATTAACGAAGCTAACAGACAACTCTCTGATATTTCGTTCTACAAGAAACTAACCTCCGATCCTACTGACACGTTCAACACCAAACTTCAAAATACCCTCTCTCAGCTTGAATCCTCTTCCGAAATCGATAATAAAACCCGCCTCTTCCTCCTTCCTAAATTCAGTTCTCCTGGTTGTTTCTACCTTCTTCTCAAGATTCATAAATCTGGCAATCCCGGCCATCCGATCATCTCTTGTAACAACACTCTTTGTGAGCCACTGTCTGTTTATGTCGACCACCACATACGCCACATCCCACCCAGTCTTTCTTCCTATATCAAAGACACTAACGATTTTCTCTTCCATATCCAGAGCCTTAACGACTCTAACTACGATTTCAAGAACGCTTCCTCTGCGCGCTTGATGTCTCTTCCCTCTACATTAACATTCCTCATGATGATGGGATTAAAGATGTTTGCAACACTCTCAACACTAACAAACCTTTCCAAGTTCCTTCTACTGACAACATCTGCCTTCTCCTTTGTACCATCCTCACCTCCAATTTCTTCACTTTTAACAATGAGTATTACATCCAGTCCAGTGGCACTGGTATGGGCTCCAAAATGGCTCCTAACTATGGCAACATTTTTATGGGGGAGGCGGAAACCAAACTACTTTCCACGTATTCATTGAAGCCATTGGTCTGGCTGCGGTATATTGATGATGTTTTCTTGATCTGGCCACACAATGAACGCTCACTCTTATCTTTTATCACCCATTCTAACTCTATCCACCCCTCCATCAAATTTTCTCAAAATTATTCTATCACGACAGTTTCTTTTTTGGATGTTTCTATCTCTATCACTAACAATACATTGTCTACTAATCTCTATAAGAAGCCCACTGACCAACACCAGTACTTACACTATGACAGCTGCCATCCACGCCATTGCAAGGATAACATCTCTTTAGGTCAGTTAACTCGCATCCATAGACTATGCACTAATCAATCTGACAAGGACTTCCATGCTAACGCCCTTACACACTCCCTAAAAGCAAGAGGCTACCCCAAATCTGTCATACGCGCTTCTATATATAAACATCTTAATTCCCGTTCTTACAACAATCCCAAACATTCTCCAGCCATGACAACACCTACATTCGTTCTTCCTTAACATCCAACCCTCAATAGTATTAAAAATGTCCTAAGGAAACAACAACATATTATTGAAAATTCTCCTCTTCTCCGCTCTCCATTCTACCAAAACCACCATAAGTTTCTTTTAAACGGACATTAATTTTAAAGATATTCTGATCCATGCTGCTATTATCTAACCACGCACTTCCACTAAGGGATGTTCTCCTTGCAATGCAAAGCATTGTGGCATTTGGCACTTTCTTAACCCTGCTACCTCCATTTCCAGCAGTGCTTCCTCCTTTACTTTCAAGATAACCAGAACCTGACCTGCACTTCTCACAACTTAATTTACCTGTTACATTGCAAAGTATGCCAGAAACAGTACGTTGGAGAGACGGGCAATACCATATGCTCCAGATTTGCCAACTATATACAAGAGACGATAGATAAATAAGGTCTCCATGGCTGTAACTTTTTTATTTGTTAACCGATTTTCAAAATTCTTTTTGTATCTTATACTCACATTTGTCCTCTATGTAATGCACTATTCACTTTTCGACATAGTCCACATCCCTTTCCACGCATTGCGCCAACGCGTGACTAGTTGGGTGAACCCGTCGGAGAGGAAATCCGGAGTTGTTGTCGACACCAGGATTGAATGGCAGCGTTTACCTCGCCGTCAGAACCAACTCATGTCCCTTAAGGGGCTCTTTCTTCTTCAGGAAGTGGTGAAAGTCACAATGTGCAAAGTCTTTCATTTTTGAACTGCAATTTTTCATCTTTGAACTGTAGGCAATGCAACGCCTCTGGTGTGTGGTGACTCATGTGTGGGCGGACCTTATCATATTCCAGAAGAGAGTCCAAAGCTACCATTTAATCCTGGTGTCGACAACAACTCCGGAATTCCTCTCCGACGGGTTCACCCAACTAGTCACGCGTTGGCGCAATGCGTGGAAAGGGATGGGGACTATGTTGAAAAGTGAATAGTGCATTACACAGAGGACAAATGTGAGTATAAAATACAAAAAGTATTTTGAAAATCGGTTAACAAATAAAAAATTTACAGCCATGGAGACCTTTATTTATCACCCCTTGTATAAAGTCGTCCTTTAGTACTCAAAGTTTAGTATGTTCTAAAGACCACCAGTCACGAGACTGCCCAAAGTGTATAAGATGCGATGGGCAGCACACATCCAGTTATACAAAATGCCCATAATATCTGCAAGTCAAATGAGTCCCAACTAAAGTTACTCCGGAGACATCCTATGTCTCAACAGTCTCGAAAACGGATATAAGATTTAACATGAATGACGTACAAGACATGTGCAAACAACTAGGCAGTATATGCCATTTGTATAATGAATTAGACAAAAAATACCCACAAATGAGTGGAATTCTTACGAGCAAACACTGAGATTATGGCTGATCGACGCTATACTATTATTAACAGAGGTAAGCTTCGTTGCATCATATGGAATGGCAGAGGAATTTCCCGGAGGTGTATTGAGTTTTATAGTTATTTAATTAAATGGGATATAGACGTGGCATTTGTTTGTGAGACACATCTAAAGCTGGGCTGAGACTTCAGAATCCCGGGCTACTGTGCTATCGCAAAGATAGAACTATTACTCCCAATGTGAAGGTCTCATCTGGAGGTGCAGCAGTTATCGTTAATACAGGTATTCAACATCGAGAAGACCTCATTCGGATGTATACAGGAATGGAGGTTGCTTCTGTTATTTTCACAGAAACTACTGTTGGCGATGTAAAGTTCCTGGCTCTTTATAACTCTCCCAAGCATAAAATCGATGTTAATGAGCTCGACGAACTATTCTCTGGGAATATCCCAATGGTAATGGTGGGGGACTTGAATGTTAAGCACTCACAGTGGAACTCCAAACGTCATAATCAGAATGGTGTCATATTATATGGATATATACAGAGCAAAACTGATATCATTGCGATAGGTCTTGTAAACGACACTTATTACTCTGACCACTCTCCACCTACAAGTGATGTCCTTGACATTGTCCTGCTGAAAGGCTTCTATAAGTCATTCGATATTTTTACTGTTGATGATTTATCTTCAGATCATAAACCGGTTGCACTGAATTTTGAAAATGTAAATATTGACTTCAGAGAACAAACGGAGCTTAAACAAGATTGGAAACTTTTCAGAGATCTTCTCAAAAATGACAGTAATCTACTTAATGACGTGCATAGTACGGAGGAGATAGACATAAATGTTGAAAGGGTCACTACACTTATTACTGATGCCATCAATGCTTGTGCTTCTCCAGCAGACGTGAAACGGCCTGATCATCTCGATCTTACAGCAGTCAAGTATCTAATAGACCGAAGAAACAGGGCAAGGAGGCAATGGCATCAAAAACGAGAGCCTTGGCTTAAATCCAAATATAATCGACTTACGAGAAGAGTACATCAGGAAGTAAATAAACTTCGTAACGAGAGAGGGAATGAGAAAGTGAAGAGTTTGTCAACCCAGGACAATTCAATCTGGTGCATGATTCGAGCCTTACAAAACAAAAAGGCCATGAACATACCACCGCTTTTAGACACTAATGGACATTTTATAACTAATGACCAAAACAAAGCACAGCTTATTGCTGAATCGCTTAAACAACAATTTGTGACTCCAAAGGATGATCGTCCAGAAGGACTAGAAATATCCAAAATGGTAAAAAGCAGCATAACAAAGTATTACAACACTAGCCATCATGTAGCCAAACATAATATTCAGGTAGCTGAGATTCAAAATTGCTTTAAGAAACTCAAGAAAAAGAAGGCACCAGATAAAGACGCTGATAAAAACAATGCCTTAAAAACTTACCGCTAAATGTAACTGGTGATATCACTAAAATTATTAACGACTGTTGGGATAATTGTTATTATCCGGATACATGGAAACAGTCTGTTGTCCTAAGTATTCCTAAGCCTGGTCAAATTCCTTTAAACCCTGTAAGCTACAGGCCCATCAGCTTGTTGTCTTCTTTTTCTAAAGTCCTGGCGAGAACAATTCTCACAAGATTCCTAGATTTCTGCACAACCAATAATCTCATCTGTGCCGAACAATTTGGTTTTCGGGCGAAACGTTCTTGCCAGCTCCAAGTTTGGAGACTTATAGCGGGTGTGAATACTCCCCTTAATCTTTCAATGT
This sequence comes from Rhysida immarginata, assembly GCA_023313115.1. Taxonomy (NCBI): domain Eukaryota; kingdom Metazoa; phylum Arthropoda; class Chilopoda; order Scolopendromorpha; family Scolopendridae; genus Rhysida; species Rhysida immarginata. The sequence continues at coordinate 47,170 of JAHWFO010022643.1, forward strand.
ATTGCGGCATCATCTTCTTAGATGTTCATAAAGCCTTTGATCAGGTCTGGCATGAAGGCCTTATTTATAAAATGATAACTGATGGTTTCCCACATGATTTAATTAGTTCATTCACTCGTTTCTGTCCAACAGGTCTTTTCAGGCCAGAGTTGGAGATGAATTATCTAATACCTGTGAGATAAATGGCGGTGTCCCACAAGGATCAGTGCTGGGGCCAGTTCTGTTTAGTTCTCGTACTATATACGTGACTTCCTGAAATCTCTTACTGTAAGCTATATTTTTATGCGGATGCTGCTGCTATACTGACATGGGCACGCAAGCCTAGTGTTGTTATATCACGTTTGCAGAAAGCCCTTAAAGAATGTGAAATCTGTTTTAGCAAGTGGCGATTAAAACTGAATGTCGACAAATGCAAAGCAATGTTTATCACTAAGAAGAAAAGAGAAATCTGGACTCCTTAAAGTTATATGGCAAATACTTGGAATGGGTTGATAATTATAGATACCTTGGCATTGTTTGTGATTCAAAACTATCATGAAATATGCATGTGACTTATGCGATGAACAAGGCCAACACAGCAAAGTTTTGCTTAATTATTCTGTTGGATCGTAACAGTGCCCTCAGTGTTGATAACAAACTACTGTTATACAAAATGATTGTTCGCGTCATCTTGCTTTATGGCATGATTTTACAATTTGCAAGACAAGATGGAAGGAACTCCAAACTTTCCAGAACATTACCCAAAGGACTATTGCACAATTACAGTAGATAGGAGAATTGCTCGCAATTACTCCATTCATAATGATTTCAATATGACCCATGTTGGGAAATATGTTCTAGAGCTCATGAAAACCGTGCTGCTAATTATGGTAAATCATGATAATGATCTAGTCTCTGGCATTCTAAAACATCCCCTACATAGAAAAAGGCACCGTAATCCAAGACATAAACTTGATGTCAATTTTGATAACATTGGCAATGTCATCTTCCCAGATTACTGGGTTTCATAACCTTTTTCGTTTTTTATGACATATACTCCTAGTTCAGACAATCAGCAATCAAATTTCCCTCCATCATGAGGAGGCTATTTTCTTTTTTCATACTTTGCATGATCCTTTGTGGGTACATCAGGCTTCTTTTCTAGTTCAGTGTATTTCCTTTGGAATATTATTATGAAGGGTGAGATTATGGAAGCTATGCTTCAAGTTCACCATGAATACCGACACACTACACTGTTCGATCGAGTACTCTTTTCATAACTTCAGGAAAATTCTCTAGTATTCTAATTGCCTTTAGAGAATTATCCTTTTTTGCTTTGATAAAGGACAGTCAGCTTTTTATTAAAAAAAATAAGCTTTATTTTTATTTTTATTTTATTTATTATTTATTAATTATGTCAATTATTATATATTTTTTATTTTTATTTAATAACTATTATTTTAGAAAACTCTACAAGAGGTTGAGTCATATTGAGTATTTACAGAGGTTGAGTCAAAAGTAGTGGCCGACTCGGGAGAGGGGGATAAATTATGGCCAACTCGGGAGGGGGAGATTTATGCTTCGTAGATAGATTAGGGCTATTTCGATCCAGGGTTTTAACTTTCCACAGGTATGCACAGACATTTTGCCCTCAACTTGTCCCCCCCCCCCCCCACCGAAACACCCAAACTTACAGATGCAAACAGCGTTAGAATGGATCATGGCCCACTCTAACTACTATACTACAATCGCCCACAGATGAACTGCCTTATATGGAAAAATTCGGATCGATCAGTTTCTTCAGGTATTCCTGGAATTCACTCCCTCACTATAAAAACAAACAAACAAGGTCTTTGCTGAATAGAGCAGCGGCAATTTCAAAAGAATTATGCCAAGACCCCTCTCTATGTGTAGGGGGGGGGTTGCTCATTTCCATTCATTATTTCTTTATCTCTGTGCTTTAAGATAGTGGCACTCCAGGAAAAAGTAATCAGTCAAAATTCTTCTTTCCCTGCACGAAGTATAGTACAGGGGGCCATGAATGGATTGAGTCTACAAACGCTGAGAAGATACATGAATTAAGAATAAAGAAATAAAAACACTCTTTGACCACAACAGAAATAAATTAGAAATTAGTAGAAATAAATAATACATGCATTATATTCGAAACTAGCAGAGGACCCGGCGTTGCCCGGGATAATTATACTTGTAGGTAGGCAGAACAATCTCAAGAAGTTAAATTATAACTCCAAATTGGTTAAATAATAACCCAATCATTACAACACAGAGCACAGGAGCTATCCATTCTAAGAAAAATCCGAAAAACAGGAATTCTAGGTGATATACCGGGACTTAATTTAACTTCTTGTTGACTTGCCTCTGATTAAAATGAAATCCCTATTCACCACTGGGGTACATCACTGGATACTTTAGACCCAGGATTTTCTTCCCCTTGATGCAGAAGCTCTTATACCCATTATTCAGATGTTTCAAATGCCCGGATAGCTTTTTCTGTTTTAGTTGCAGTTTCTCTGACCAATACTCGTTCTTTTGCTTTCCTTACCAGATACATAAATTTTTGCCAGTCGTCTGGATATTTGATAGGGAGCTCAAGGGAGACACGTGTGACTCCTTTACCTCCTCAACAGACGTTGCCTTATTTATGTCCTGTCACTGCATCGTCATTTAATGCTCATTATTGATAATTCTTGGAAACGAACATTCAATCATCGCATTATCAGTATCTCAGTTTCCAAAATATTCACATTCACACAGAATATAGTCGAAAAAATATTTTTATGAAATGTATGGATCTGCTGTGCTACCAAATAAGCTAGGTGATAACCCCACCGTGGCTCTGACTCTTTGTGTTTTTGATTAAATTTTGAAATATCTTAAAAATAATTTCCCATGAAAACGCTTAGAATTAATAAAATAAAAATTCTTAAAGAAAATTCGAATAAAAATTTTTTAAAGGCTCACAATGGATGGACCTCTCCAAGTATGCCACTGATATTCTAAATAATTTCTTAGTCACGTAATCTTACTTTAGATATACACTTGATGCTGTTGCAATTCCCACTCTGCTCTCGACATCTTGAAGCAAAACTTGGCCATTCATCACTTTGTGTAGTCTAGCAGTCGCTGATTCTATTTAAATGCTTACCATTTGCTCAATACAGCACGGAGCTAAAGGACTGCTTCCTCTGTCGTCTTTCCACTCTTTCTCAATAATCTGCTAATTCTCCATTATCTCCAGTTACTGATCATGTTCAAATATTTTCAAGAAATTGTTAAGTACAGGCATACCCCTATTTACGGCGGGTTTCCTTTCCCAAAAGTCCGTCGTAAGTCAAAGCCATCATAAATCGAAGCGAATTTAACAGTGTTCACGTAGATGCGTTCCTAGCCATTCAAAAATGGCGAGAGAGAGAGAGAGAAAGAAGGCAACCACATATCCTACTGAATAACCAGAAATAATTTTTATTTCTCATGCAACACGATTAAGAACTACAGTAAAATAATAATGATAATAATACAAATGTACATGAACATACAGAATGTGCATAGGATTTCCTCTGTGTCACTTGTGGAGTGCCTTTTGTGAAATGATATCAGTGGACAAGTGCATGTGATGGCGATCTGATTCTGCACCCTCAAAATGAGCAGTTTCTCCGTTTCCTCCATGAAGTTGTCACGGGCCTTCGTGATCGTCCTAGCCGAAAAGGAACTAGCATGTGCTCCAGCTTCCAAGATGTCAGTCTTATTGCTGAAGATAGTGGACACGGCCGAGTGCGATAGTCCCAAGGAGTCAGCAATGGACTGCACACTTAGTCCTGCACGTTGCTGCTTAATTTTGTCCAGCTTTGTTTCCAGTGAAATCGGTTTTCTTTTTTTTTTCGGCTTGATCTCACCAGATAGTGGAGAATGGGAAGCACGCTTTGAGGTCATTGTCCCAGAAAGGTGTTTTTAAATTTTGTTTTTGTTTTAGTTTCAGTTTTTGCATCACCTTCAATTGCTGCCATCTACCATCGTAACATCGAATCATCGTAAATCGGGGTATGCCTGTACTAAGAACTCTCTTTTCTAAGAAACGCCTGAATAACAGGAATTTTATGCATTGTTACAAACTGAAACTTGTCTATATTGCACAAACTTTGCCTTGCATTGTTGGTCATGACATATATATTGTTGATACTTACATTGTGTTGGTGCATTGCGTTTTGATACCAGTGTTGATACCTATGGTTGCACAAACGTTTCCTTGCATTTTTGGTCATGAGATATATATTGTTGGTCCATGCAGACTGTTCGTGAATTGCGTGTTAATACCATTGTTGATAACTATTGTTGCACAAACATTGCCTTGCATTGTTTGTCATGAGATATTTCTCATTAATATGCCTTGCCATAACCATGAATATCGATTTTTTATCAATAAATATTTTTTCGAAATCTGAAGTAAACAGTGACCTTCCTCATGCTTTGAAGGTCAAGTATGCAAAATTTAATCAAGATCAGAATAAAATTGTAGATTTGTATAAAAAACAAACCCACAAAGAAACATCCTTCTTGATATACAGGGTGTAAATTATCTCCTTCAAAGAAACTACACTATGATTTGGACGAAATTCAGGCGATTAAAGTGATATAAGACACTTGGGGTCGCAAATCGCAAGCAATGCCGTAAATTGAACCTCACACTAGGCTGAATGGCATGGCACTGCGTAGCATGAGCCAAATTTGGGTGACTGTGTTCGCGCGGCGCGGCCTGGCTGGTTCCCCCGCTATCCACTACCTCATCCCGAAGAGGTGCGCCTTCCACTCCGTGACACACTCTGCTCTCGTGCCAGAGTCAGTAGCATGAGCAGTACCATCCTTGTTTTATACCGATAGCAGAGTACGTCACTGAGTGGAAGGCGCAGTGCCATGCCATTCAGCTTAGTTCGAGGTTCAATTTACGGCATTGCTTGCGATTTGGGACCCCAAGTGTCTTATATCACTTTAATAGCCTGAATTTCGTCTACATCGTAGTGTAGTTTTTTTGAAGGAGATAATGTACACCTTGTATATAGATTGCCCAAAACAAAAAGGGAATCAGGAAAAGCAGTTAACAATGGATTCTTTTGTTCAAAATTCATCATAAATTATGATTCATAGGTTTTTTTTCTATTTTTGTATTTTAAAGAAAAAATGATCATGTCAGTGTTGCCACTGCCTACTTTAGTATATAGTAGGCAGTGGTGTTGCCAATTTTTTTCTGCATTTTCCCTCCAGGTGTCGCCACCCACCATCCCCAGATTCCACCAGAATTTTTGAAAACCTCCTAAATATCCCCCCAAATAAAATACAGTATTATGTTAATGTAATTTTATTTATATGAAAAAACGTAAGACAATGTAATCCCAATCGACAATCGAGCAGTGAAGTGAAAAAAGTCATGAGCGGTCCAGGAGCCAAGCTTCCATAGCACACTCGCCCAAAGAGTAACCAGGGGAATTACACTGAGATAGAGGAGAAGCCTGATAGTCCTCTTTAGTCATCCTGAGGATAGGGTGTTTACCTAGTAGGACGAGGGATAAGACTGTGGATTGACGTAGTTATGACCCATCTGCGGGTTAGGAGATCCAGAAGTCAGGGAAGACGCCCTTGTTGATATCATTGAAGTTGACTTCCAGGATATGTCAGGGTCTATGAAACTGTGAGTAATCCAAGATACCAGCTACCAAGGAATTATCATGACTTTCGATTTTTAGAAGTAACTTCTTCAGGAGCACCTGAACGTAGCTACCAATAATGATGATCATACTGAGGTCATCATATATCGAGTAGTTGTTTGCAATTCTTCTGCAGAGTTGAACAATGGTCCTGAGAGTTACAGAACTTGCACATAGCAGCCCAGGCAGGCATTCTGTGAAGCAAGATTGAGCAGATGACAACCTTGTACCAGACCAAGAGCTTGTTATCCAGACCAAGCGTGCTGTTTCTCCCCAGCAGTGAAATCAGGCTGAACTTCGCCTTTTTGGCCTTGTCTGAGAGTATATTGAACATGGTCGTTCCAGTTTAACTTAGAATCAAACTTAACGCCAAGATATTTGTAATTCCTATCATATAGGACGAGGGGCCCTGGGGGATACCTGCGTTTACGGGTGATGAACATGAATTTGCATTTTTCAACGCTGAGTTTCAGCCGCCATTTGTCTAACCAATCTTCGCACTAGTGCAATGCCTTTTGTAAGCGACTGATGACATGGACTGGTGCAAATCAAGAAAAGCTTCCACCGTACATAGAGTAACTGAGAGGACTGTTCAAATCTGCAACAAGCCTCCATATCTGGATTGCTCATTCCAAATAAGATTATTAGATTCGCAGAAGTCATTGAACCTCTTCAGAATAGTGCGTGCTCGAAGACCTTAGAAAGCGTAGGCAATGAGCTAATAGCTGACGGGAAGAGCAGGACATAGACCCGGCTTAGGTATAGTTAGGATGACTGAGTCCTTCCAGGCTTTGGGGAAGTAGCCGCGGTTCCAACAGTCGTTTAAGATCTTGGTAAGTAAGCAGATAACCTTTGGAGGTAAATTCCTTAGTGCACCATTGGTGATGGAGTCGATACCAGGAGCCTTTCTGCTCTTAGGACGTTTTATGATGATCAAGACCTTGGTGACTTCTGTGGCATGGAGAGGCTTAAGTATAACCGCCTTCACTGATTTGGCGGTTATTCTCGATACCTGTCTGCAAAGGGGGTGGCGAATTGGCTCTTCAGTGTGTTCTCGATAAGTTAAGCTTTTTCCTGGGAGCTGCTAACAAAGTTACCATTATCTGCAAGCAGGGGAGGTAGATCGGGAGCCTTCTTGTTTTTGAGTGCCCTGACTGTACACTAGAGGAAGTTTCCTTGACAGACAGGCTCTTGATCTTGTTGTTCCACCTTTTCTTTCGTAGCTCCTTGACCCGTTCACTAACCTTGCGAGTTAGCCTGCTGTATTTGGTCTTAAACTGGAGGCACCTAGTACGTTGCCACAATCTTCTGAAGGAGTTTTTTTCATGTACGAGTTGCCTGATGGCTGGGGGAAGATCGAGATGATCGGGTCGCTTATGGTCGACGGCAGTGGCGCTGGATTCAGTGGCTGAACTGATCAATCGAGTGATATAGCGGATATTATCATCAATGTCATTGTTGTTAGCAGGATCCTTATATGAAATGTTGCGTTCCTTGAGTAGATCTCGAAATATTTTCCAATCTTGCTTACGGTGAAGACTCATCCACAGGTCTAGGTTTAAACCTTCGAAGTTCAGTGCGACTGGACGATGATCTGAGGATAAAACATTCACAGAAAAGATGTTAAACGGCTTAAAAAACCCCTGAGGACAACAATATCAAGTACGTCACTAACGGGCGGGTGGTCACAATAATAGGTATCAATTTGATTCATCAAGTAACCATGGTTCATACGTTTGGAATTCCATTTTGGGTGTTTGGCGTTCAAGTCACCTGCCAAAATAATTGGAATGGGCCCGTTTAGCAGATCATCGAGCTCGCAGGCAACAAGCTTACACCTGGGCGGATTATACAAGAAGATAAATTTAACTTCCTCTGTGTCCACATCGTTTATGATCACGGACACGACTTCCATTCCCACAAAAGTGGTAGTGGTGGTCTCACGATGATCGATGCCTTATTTGACTACGATTGCCCCACCAGACGCAGGGCCAGCAGCATTTGTAAGGGTTCTATGCTTCCAGTAGTACAGGCAATTTGAGGCTCTGACTCTGTTTGAGATGTCTCACATACAAAGGCAATATTGATATTCCAACATGTAAGGAAGTTGTAAAGCTCTACGCGACTGCGAGAGAGCCCCCTCACGTTCTAAATAGCGTAACAAAGCTTAAAAAGCTTACTCTATAAAAGCGTCTGTCCATGGTTAGTTTTTGTTTTGACTGAGACAAGCTGAGGCAAATCTTTGCTTCTTTCCTTGAGAAGATTCATGAAGTTCCCCTCATATCTGTATACTCTGGTCAATTCATTGTTGTTTATAATTCCCTTACTAAAGAACTGGAGGGACAGAAGCAAACATTCTACCATCCACTGTTTTGATGCTTTTGAATTTCCTAGCCTGGGGGTACTTGGGGCCTTTTGTATAACTAGATGTGTGTTGACTTTCATATCTGATGCAATCGGGGGGATCATTGCCCTTATTATTAGCAGGGGTGCCCACGCCATAGGGGGGATGGCGACAATGTCACCATGAACCTTTTTTTTGGGGGGGGGGGGAGTAAGAAGAAAAAGTTGATCTAAAACTGGAATTGGAGCCTTGTATATTCCCACTAGAAAGAGTCACAAGCAACGATGTAGTATTGGAAACAGCCACTAGAGGCCTCTGGCGACTCGGATGATGGGTATCCATTTGGGGGGGGGGGGAGTCATAAGCAGCGGAGGGAATGGGCACCCCTGATTAATAGTGCAATCTCTTGACTGGTGGTCACTCGTGCACTTGTTCCAGCATTATGTGGTGATTCAGTGCAATCCTGAGATACGTGTCCGAAACGTAAGCAATTAAAACATTGCAAGAACTTTTTACTTCCTCGTAATATTTCGACAGTAACAGCTCGAGGTCTAATGCGATTTAGACTTGAGAACGTCTTATGTTCAGTATTGTGTAATAGTACCAGGACCATTGGCATTTCCATTGAGCCATTTGCTTTGTTCAGTCTGATTGCTTTTTCCGAGAAATAATTAGCTTTTCTGAGGTCAACACAGAAGTCTCAAGGACATAGGTTACGCCAACATTCCTAACAACGTACTTCAGACTTTTTTTTGTTTTGAGCTGGTAGTGTTGAATTGTAAGCAAATTCCTGCTTTTAATACAAGACACCAGAGCTTTATGAATCTTTTCCTGATGGCACATAAATCTTAATTATGTCTGTTCTACCCATGTGGGTGATGATTCTGTCAAGCTCCACATGGGTCTTGATCTCCTCCAGGATCTCCTTGATGGGTTTCCCATGACTGCAGATGATTATTGCTGGAATATAAGTGGCTCCCTTGTCACCAGTAGACGTGTCAGGATAGGGCAATTCCAAGGCTTAGGTTTTCTCTCCCGTATTATGGCAGAGGCACTCTTATTTATGTCAATAGTACGAGGTGTGTTCAAGTTATAAGTTCTCCAAATTTTTTTATCTGCAGAGAGAATAAGTAGAAAGATCCGGATGCTTTTAAAATTTTACGGGAAATATTTCGTCTTTACTAACATAGATGGCAGCACTATATCGTGAATGGCGTGAATACCGTGCGCGTTGCCACGAACGATGTTTCATATACTTAAAATGGCGAAGTTTAGTTTACAAGATCAACGTTTAATAATTAGTTTTCTGCACCTGCGGAGTGAAACACCCATCGAAATTCATCGCTAATTGAGTGAGATATGCGATGAAGGCGTTTTGAATGTTAAAAATGTGCGTTCATGGGTGCGAAAGTTCAAAGAAGGTCGAGAATCATGTGTGAATGAACCGAAGCAGCCTCGACCACGAACAAGCCAGACGGAAGTCATGATTGCTCGTGTGAAACAAGTTGTTATGGAAGACTGTCGCTAAGGTGTGTGATATTGCCTCCAAACTTGGCATTTCCGTGGGGTCTGTGGAGTCCATTTTGAATGAGCTGAAAATGCGGCAAGTTTCTTCAAGGTGGGTCCCACGAATGCTTACCAATGAACACAAGTCTGCGCGGGTGGCAATTTCTCAGCAGCTGTTGACACGTGATGCAGCAATGAATAATGCTTTCTTTTCATCAGATGATGGATGAGACGTGGATTCTATTTTTTAATCCCGAAACGAAACGCCATTCTTCACAATGGAAACATACTGATTCACCGCCACCAAAAAAAATTTCGAGTCATAGCCTCAGATGAGAAAGTTATGGTGGTCATGTTTTGGGACAGCGAAGGCGTAATCCCCACGCATTGTGTTCCAAAGGGTACAACTGTTACAGCTAATTCATACGAAAATGTTTTGAGAACAAAATTCCTTCCAGCAATGCATGTTTTGAGAACAAAATTCCTTCCATGCAAGATTGGACGGGTGATTTTTCATCAAGACAACACCCCTGCTCATCGGGCATGCCTAACTCAGCAGTTTTTTCAAAATAATAACTTTGAGATGGTTTCCCATGCTTCATACTCACCAGACCTCGCTCATAACAATTTCTGGCTTTTTCCAATCATGAAGGACACTCTTCGTGGCCGCTCGTTTCCCAACCGAGCTGTCGTTGTTTCAGCGATTTACCAGTGGGCAAAACATACCCCTAAAGAAGAGTTCTCATCAGCCATGGAATCATGGTGCCGCCGTTGCGAAAAATGTGTTCGCCTTCACGGTGATTACGTCGAGAGTAACAGTAGTTACAACTTAATGGGTTAAGCATATTCTGCCAGAAAAAAATTTGGAGACCTTAGAACTTGAACGCACCTCGTAGACTGAAAATTGTCTATCCTCAGACCTTTTGATTTTTTACTTTGATGAGTTCTCTAATGATCGTCATTGTGATCGTTAATATCACTGGTAAGGGTTCTTTTACACCTAGCATTTTATGACAAATCTAATTTATCAAGTTTTCCAGAGGATGCGCCTGCCGCACCTTTACCAGCGGACTCCGAGTTTTGCCCCCTGCAGGATTCATTAATGGAAATTGATTCTGAGCTTTTGCCAGCAACATATTCAAGACCTTGTTTAAGGGTAGCTTCGAGATGATTTAGTCTGTTAGTGACTTCAGTACGGGAGTTAAGAATTTCTGTATTGGTTTTTTCAAAATTCGATTCAATATCAGTGAACTTAATTCTAACCTCGATTACACCCTTGCTAAGGGATTTAAACTCAGATTCTAGGGGATTGTACTTTCTCAATAATAGATCACCTTGGAGGGACTCAATCATTTCATTCATAGCTAGATCAAAAGCAGAAAACCTGGCATCCATTCATGTGGTACGATAGGCTTTTTCGTTGGTAACAGTTTTATCATCCCCTGCTTGCAGAATACGGTTTGCTGAATTTAGTCCAGGAGCTTTGGACGATGCCATTTAAAATAAATGCAGAAACAGAACTGAACTGAACTCGAGCAGAAGTGAAGGAACCAGAGTGCTGCAGTTTCACGGTATGGTGCCGAGTTTGCTGTCCTGAGAAAGAAGCACTGGGAGGAGTACTGAGCGGCCTTGAGCAATGATTTCCAAGCTATCCAGGAGGGGTCCGAACTGATTCTTCCTACGATAATGATGTCGCCTACAATGTCAATGCAATTGTGTATTCTGCTTATATACCTGAGAGGATTCTCCCATCCACCCTTGTGCGAATGCACGCTCCTGACTGGCTGAAGCCTGTTCTGACTATGGCATAACCTGTCGTCCACAGTGAAAAACACTCATCTCCACATGGTGTGGGATCTCCTGGCCACGTGGAGGGGGCCTGAAACGAATAAGTTGCAATTTCTTGTAATTGACATGTCACATGACTATCGAATCGACAATTGACGGTACTAGATTCAAATTTCATTGTTTCAATTTAAACCAATATTTCCAACCCTCATCCCAAATTTCCCCCATTTATCCCCCTTAAAATTTTTATTTTCCCTAAATCTAGGGGGAACCCCCCAAATTGGCAATCCTGGATCATATTACATTTAAACATAGCATCATTATTGTGGTGCCATCTGTCGCGAAACAGCAAATTCGCGATATTGCAGCTCGCTATGTCGCAGGCAGTGAAATCTCTCTCGACATTGAGGGCCTGCTCTGTAATTAAAAGTGGGGTTTTGTCTTCGATTTATTGAATCACACAGCTAATTCGACAGTTTTTGATGCCACCACAGCAAGTTTGTTTTTTGCTTTTTTTTCTATGCTAATTAATCTATGACAGGATGAATACAACATGGCTGCCATATCTCTGATGGCCACATTCTGGTTATAAAGGCACTCTAACTTATGTCCTTCTTCCATGTACTCGAATGTCTGCTAGAGTGCCTATAAGGACTCTGTAATTTGACAAATTTGAAAAAAAAAAAAAATCCGACTTAATTCCAATCGTTTCCCTGCAGACGAATCTGCATTCGTGTGCGAATTATTCAGTTTTAAATTATTTTTTCTGACTTCTAGATCACGCTGTGTATAAAGAAGAATGTTTGTTTGCGTAGTTGTTTTTTATACAAGTCTACAGTTTTAATGAAATTTGCTCACAAACTTCACGACAAGAGTAAATCACTGTCTACATGAGATTTCGAACAAACTACCCTATCCCCCTTTCCCATCCCATAAAGCAGAATTTAAGTGCGCACTCTTTCAGTTTTTCGCGAATATCTCGAAAACATTGAGGAAATCGGCGAAAGTGGATGTTGATTTCTGAAAGCTCATGAAATTTCCCACTAAATGCATTTTGATTCATTCCGATATCACAATTAGGCTTCAAGTAATTTAAGGTCAAAATTGAAAATTAGTTCTGACCCACCCCTTTCTGCAACATCTTCATACGCATCTATTCAATTTTTTTTTCTTAATCCAGTGACCCCTTGCCACCTTCTTCCCTACAAGCACACCCTCCCCCGTCTTTCTTCCACTCAGATGTTTATCGCACTTCACCAAGTTTCTCTTTCCTGAATTATAGTTTACTCTTTAGAACGGTGTAGAATCTTCCAGAAAAACAACATTTTGATCCGAGCGATGTCAACTACTCCTTAATAAGGGCTACTCCTAAATATGAAAAAGGAGTGTAAAAGATGAATATTGGGATGAAAAGAAAATATAGCGGAATGCTTTGGGATGGAACTGATATGGTTGAGAAATGATGTCAAAGTTTCCAGTTGTCTGCCCCTGTTGATAATAAGAGTAAACAACATGGATTAATGTGAAGATATACAGGAGGAGATCACAATAGGAGAAATCAAGATGGCTGTTTGAGCACTGAATTTTGGTAAAAATCCAGGAAGTGATGGCCAAGGAATGGCTGTGGAAATTGTGTAAACCTTTCTGGATGAAAGGTGTTGTACCAAATGCCTGGGGTAAAGAGAGAGAAACAAGTGTAAAATAATTATATATATAAGCCTGTTAAATGTTGCTGGAAAAATATTTGGAAAAATTCTCACTCGTACAGTGAGGCGAATGACTGATAAAAAGTGCATTGAAGGTACAGAGTGGATTCAGGAGTGGCAGAGGATGCGTAGATCAGATTTTCTCGGTACATACCGGGTGATCCAAAAGTGTGTTACATTCCTTCCACTGTTAACGACATTTTCAGTGTTTGCTTTCCTGCAATTCAATGCTTTCATAAGAATCACGAGGCACGCCCAAAACAATGTAAAGGACAAGAATTCGTCACGGCAAAACAATTATTAGTTTCATGAAAAAATGTAATACACTTTTGGATCACCCGTTATTACTGTCAAGAAGTATCTCCATGTGAAAGAAAGGGGTTTGTGCATTTGCAGACCTGGAAAAAGATTAAGACAAAGAATAGAAATAAGATCTGACAGATGCTAATGGAATATGCTGTGAATGAAAGATTATGTAGGCAACTGTGCATGTGTCAGATTGAATGAAACAATGTCAGGATGGTTTCGTATTAAACTTGGATATATGAATAAAGGAGATGGCAATGAATGAGCTGACAGTGAAAGTAGGAGACGAAAGAAAATAATGTTTGTTATACGCAGATGATACTGTCTTTCTTTCAAAGAGTGTAGCCAGTTTATCTGTGCTTGTAAAAAGGTTGAATGATGTATGTGAAAGCAAAAGATGAGAATCAATATTGAGAAAACTAATGTGCTTTTGTTTGAAAGAAGTATGAATCAAAGAAACTATAAGATAGAAATGAAAGGATATTGTCTGGAGCAAGTGAACGAATTTGTCTATTTAGGAAGCATATTTGAGAGAGGTGGTCTTGATGGTAAAATTTCGAGAAGAACTGGGCTGTGGTTGTGGGTGCCCTGGAGAAAGTATATAAGGAATGAGAACTTAAGGGTCTACGCACAAAAATTATTGTATGAAAGAGTGTTGATACCAAAATTAAGATAATGGAAGTGAAACTTGAGCAATCCACGGGAAAGGAAAACAAAAAACGTTTGGGTGCTGTGGAAAAGAAATGTTTGGCTGGTGCGAATATTTGGGACACATGCCGAATGATAATGTAAGAGAGGAGTGTGAAATGAAGAGAAATGCAGTGGATATAATGTAAGAGTCTACTTTGTGAAGAATCTAGGCATATAGAAACTTTGAGTGATGAGTGGCTGACCAAACAATTGTATGTTGGCCATGTGGATGAGAAATTTAGGACAGGAAGGCCAAAGGAAGTGTTGCAGGATCAAGTAAAGGAATAACTGAGGTTGCATGTTTTTGAAAGTTTGAATAAAGGGAGAGTGTGTTTGACAAAAAATGATCATGGAGGAACCAAGAATTGTATGTAGCATCAGGGATGTGTGGCATCATTTAAATGGAGTGATTTACAGCTTTCTTTCTTTCTATGTCCTGCCTACCTTACTAGGAGGATTAATGTAAGATCTTGTGGCTGTTAACACCCCACCCCAACAACAACTTTACAAAATGTAAGCTGCAAATTGATCCAATTTATTCAATACTTAAGTCACGAGTACCATATCTTGTTTCACTATTACAAAAAAAACCAAAAAACATTTTAATTAAGCACACGTTTTTGGCCACTCTTGAAATTTTTAGGGTTTCGTACCTAAAGGTAAAAACGGAACCCTATTACCAAGCCTTTGTTGTCTGTCCGCCTTTTAAGGGCTGTATCTTTTGAATGGTAATAGGTAGCCAGTCGAAATTTTCACAGAAAAAAATAAAAAATGTAAAAAGTTTTTGCTTTTTGATATTTTTGGTCTATCACAAAAACAGTTATACATACAAGTGTCAAACTTAGAATGATTGTAGTTCAAACTAAAAAGTCTTACAATAAATAATGAAAAACTGGTCAAGTGTGAGTTGGACTTGTGCAATGCCAAACATAAAATCTTTTTTCAGGTGATCTGTTAATTTAATATTTGAAAACTTTTTTGCTCAAAGCGCTTTTGTTCAAATTACAAAGTAAACAATCTAAGAAGTGCGCGAGTTTAATTTATTGTTCAAAGCGCTTGTTTTATAAATTTCGACACTTACACTATTAAAGATTATATGTCTATAAAAGCCGAAATCGAGAACACAGTGCGACACCCTCCAGAACCTGGCATATTTTGGTAAATATATGGTTGTATGGAATCCTCGATGCACGAGTCCGACTCACACTTGCCCAATTTATTTTAATATTTTGGGCTTAAAGGTGCATGCTAAGATGAAAAACATGTGGTACAGTAAAACCTGTCTAATCTGGAATTGCATGGGATAAAAAAATATTTCCAGTATAGACAGGCTTCCATAATAGGGAGGTGAAATACCGTGTCTCTCAAAAGTCGCGTGCCATATGAAAAATTTTTGAATGTTGGCTTTATGTTCACACGGTTTCACAAGCTTATTGTTCATGTTCAAATGTGCACCATGCACTCGAAGACAATGTCTCACACGATCCAAATTTTCTTCTGTCACGCGTAAAAGTGTAGCTGGTGGGCTTGGGGAAATCAGGGTGCTGGCGATGAAATTCGTCTGCAGCTTCTCGAGATGTTCTGCAATGATCTGCACAAAGAAGTATCAGCTCTACACGTTGTTCCGGTGTCAGCATTATTCTTTTACTTCACTATTTCACCTACAAAATCAAAGCAACCAATTAATCCATTTGGCACGCAACTTTTGAGACAGACAGTATAAACCTATACCTCTGCTCGGGATCATGAGAAGCCTGATTATGAGAAGTTTAGCAATCTTCCCTGATAATGCAGTAGGGAAAATGAAGAGGAATCAGAAGTTTACCAATCTTCATCCATCATACAG
Source organism: Rhysida immarginata (assembly GCA_023313115.1). NCBI lineage: Eukaryota > Metazoa > Arthropoda > Chilopoda > Scolopendromorpha > Scolopendridae > Rhysida > Rhysida immarginata. The sequence goes on from JAHWFO010022643.1 coordinate 63,052, forward strand.
AAAAAAGAAACATCCTAACATTTTGAGGATGTTGTATGAATAAAGAAATACACAACCAAATGTTTTACTGACTTTAAAATAAAATGAAAACAAGCTTCAAATTGAAGCAAAAAATTTTTCAATAACAGGCCAGAATCAAAATAGAAAATGTATGATAGATTGATTTAAATATTCATCAGGTAATCTTGAAATATTCTTCAAAATTTTTGATGCTTTTTAACATGCCACTTATCAATAACAAATAGAAAAGGAAATAAAAAATTCCACGACCTGAACTTTAACCAAGGACCATGCTATTGCTGGTCCAGGTCGCAGACGAAGATCAGAGCCAGCGGAAGGCATGGTCCCTGGTTTGAGTCCAGGTCGCGGAATATTTCCTTCCCCTTTTCTATTTGTTATTGTCATATGTTTGAAGAGTTTCTTCAGTTACTTTATTATCTTCAGTATGTGTGTCAATTATGTCAACTTCGTTTCACTTATCTAATTGTATTTCCACAAGTCCAAATCTTTTCTCAATCTGTTTTCCATTTAGAATACAGGAAAACCAAACATTCATGCTTTTAGTGGTTATAACCATGACCTAATTGGTTTGAGACCTGGGGCCTTTCAAATCATCCAGTATAAGCTATAGGAGGTGCAAGATTGTAATTTATTAATTAAAACATGCAATATGTAGAAAGAATGATAATTTAATATCAATAAAAAATAAATAACTAAAAAAAAAAAAATAATAATAATAAATTAAGACCATGTTTCTAATTGAATTCGTGACGTTAACTGTAACTGCTTTAGATATTGATCAGCATCTTCTTCTGTCATTTGACCCTCTGACAGAAATATTGCTTTTAAAGTTTGCAGCACATCTGATGGCATTTGTTTTGCATTTCCTGCAATGAATATGTAACCTCCAGATCCATTCACAACATTCCATACAAGTTGTTTTTCCTTTTGAAGACAATGCTGAACATATCTAAAATATTTCACAAAGACAAAAAAAAATTCAATTCATGTTATAAAATAATGATGATGAAAATAGAGTAATAAATTACCCATAATACGAATTTATTCCTTACACTTTTTGTTCCTGATCACGTGAAAATGCTGTAAAGAGCTGCATTAATTTTCTGTTTTCTAATTTAGACCATTCAGTAGAAAAATAAAAATCCTTGTTTTTGTTACGACTTCCAAAAAATAAAATATTCCCAGCATTTCCTTCTTCAGCTCGATTTTGAATGATGCTTCGAAAAGGGGCTACTCCAGTACCAGGACCGATCATGAGCAATGGTTTATCTTTTTTCTGAGGGAATTGCATGCTACCTTTGCGTACCCAAACTGGAACAGTATCACCCTTCTTGCGCTCAGACAACCATGTGGAACAGAGACCTTGCCGAATTTTCTTTAACCTGGTTTTGTACTGAACAACAGCTACCAAGAGATGAATCTCCCTTAGGTGGGCCTTTGGAGAAGAAGCTATTGAGAAGGCTCGTGGCTTTATGGGCGGAATTAAATCAAACAGATACTCAAATGGTAAATGGGTAGTAGCGTTTGGAAAATCTTGTAATACTTCAGTGATAGTTCTTCGTGGTCGATTACAATAATCATACAGTTCCTGTTGACCAGCTGTTGAGCAAAATTCAAGCAATTTTTCTTTTTCCATTTCACTAGATGTAAAGTGTGATAACAATTCAAAAAAATATTTCCGAGGTATAGACTGAATATCTAAATATTTTTCTATACATGTTTTTATGGAACATGGCTTTCTAAATAAAGGAGGTATTGCAATGTTTGGATCATTGGATTCTATTATAAATTGTTGGGATGAATCACTTATATTTATGAGAGATAAAAATTCATCCACATTAGCTTGCAAATTACTTGGTTGCACCATTAAAACATCACCAGGTGAATATGTTAAATGCAAGGAGGAATTATCAAACTTAATTAGATGAACATCCTGAAAATGATCAAGTGCTGTTATGCGTTCATTGCTAATGATTTTTGAAAAGAAAGGAGAACCACTTTTGATATCTGCAGAGGACTGCAATTCAACACTCAAGTCAAACAAGTCAGGTTTGTCTGTAAAAACAACTTTAAATTTTGGTGGTAGTAATTCCAGTTCATTTAAATTCACATTTGCTGTTATAGGATAGATTTCTGTTAGCTTATCCCATAAATTATCCATCCATGGATTTGCAACTGCATCGGGACCAAGATCATGTTGATCATCTGCTAAAGCAAGTGGAAGAAGAGGTTCACCTCCTAATTGACACAATCTTTTATATAGTTTTTTTGCAACAAAATTAAATTTCTGATATGATGAATCACCCAGTCCTAGTACAGCAAATTTCATTCCTAATAAAGAATTTGCAGGCAAACTCTTCCTCAATAAAAATTTCCAAAATTGCTTCATATTATCTGGCTCTTCTCCTTGCCCTGTTGTGGCACAAACAAAGATAACTAGCTCTTCTTGCACTAATTTTGGGATAGAATAATCGTCCATGGCAAGCATTTGCACAAATTTATACTGGCGTCGATATGCTCCTCTTCCAATGTGTTCAGCAATGTCCTGGGCTGTGCCAGTCTGGCTTCCATATAATATCAAAATCCTGCTGTCAACTGTCATTTTGTTATTAGTGTAGAGAACTGACATTAATGGTCCATGTTCATTTCTCTGAAAATTAAATTAATACATAAATTAAAACACATAATTAAAATTTACAAATTTGTAAAAATGGCTCCCTAAAAGTATATTTTGGTTCTAATTATTGGAAAAAAAAAAAAAAAAAAAAAAAGCAAATCTATCCTAGCAAAAATATTTCATCTATATAACTTCTGACTATATTTCTCAGTTGCATCATATCAAATTATTTTTTTCATACAATTATTAAATTAAGCATGCAATTGCATTTTTAACTTCCCCTTCTTTGTTGTTGTTTTTAAATTAAACATCTAATACCCACTATCTTCACATGTCCACTAAAGGGTCGTCCATAAATAACATAATGCAAAATTGGCTTATTTTTAACCCTCTTCCTTGTAATGCACCTGTAACCATGTCCCAACCCCCTCAATAATTACATAATGCTGTGCTTGAGTAGTATCCTAACAATAGTTCTACAATTTTTTTTTTTTTTAAATAAATAAACTAACTCAAGCTACAAAGCATGAAATAAATTCTTTTACTACAGGATCTATTAGTGTTTTGTTTGATAAATTTCACTATCCTACAAATTTAGCCTCAAATAAATCTCAAAAGAAGCATTACCTAACCCCAGAACTTGATTCCCCCACACTCCTCTGTAACACTCAAGTGTTGCCAATTTAGCAGAGGTGTGTCCATTTAAAAGCCAACAATTGTACATTGTTTAAATGTTATTAATAATATCCAAAAGCTAAATTAGCAACACTGGCTGCCAATGTGTCCAAAATACTCCCCCATGGTCACACCTCCTAGAAAGAAAGCCTCACAACTAGGGTGACCATATTTCCAAAATTGAAAACCGGGATACCAGAGAAGAGTGGCCGGAAGTGGGTATCATGTGACAAGAAATTGATGTCATGTGACCAGAGGTTGTTGAATTTGCATGCCGATTTTAATTAAATTTAACTTTACTTCTACTGGGTAATTTTTTTTTTTGGCTTGTAGTTAACAATTTTAAAATATCTTTATCCCTCCTTAATATTTTTTTTTTATCTTTATTATTTCTTTGTAATTTTCGGTTGCCTCGCGATTGTTGCCTTTTGGACAATTTTCTTGATAAATTAATTAGGCTATTGTTATTGCTTGAGTTGTTTTTTCGTGATTTTTGTTCAACTCTTGTGTTTTGTTCGCGTGCGCTCGTTTTTTTTCATTTTTTTGGCGGCGCTAAGTTTTTTTCAGTTGGACAGTCTAGCCTTGCGATTGGCGGAGGAATTATTAGATTGTCTTCCCGTCGACTTCTGCCCCTGAGCAGTAGCAATTTCTACCTTTGTTATGGCTTGAAGCGTGGATTTTTTTACTTTTGTTTTTCCTTTACGTTATCGGGCCGCGATGGTTTGGGCCTTGTTCATCGTTCCCGGCTGCCGTCATTCTTCCATTCATGAGAGTTAAAGTTTCCTTGGACGTTCGTTTCCTGGATGTTACAGTTTATCCCAATGGAGCTGGATATTTCCCTCGTTGGGTGCGGTTCTAACAGAGCTGTTTATGTCATGGAATTATAAAAGAATGAATTATCGGCGAAGGATACTTATTTGTCAAACTGTTTAGTGCGGGATGTGGTTTTCCCCTCTGGATCTCTGGCTGATGCTAACAGTTAAATTTGTCCCTACATTATGGCCGTATGTCGAGCCGTGCCGTGTGTGAGATTTTCTTAAAGGACTGTGTTAACGCTTCTTGGCTTCGGGATGTCTAAATTGTCTTTTTTTTGTATTTTTTTATTACCTTTTTTTTTATAACTTCAACTTTTGCTCTTTTAGTTTCCTTTTTCCAGTGTTTCTCCTCTACGGTTCATGTGTTTGTATTTTTTTTTGTTGATTGAAAGCTGCTCGAATGGGGTAAGTTTGTGTCACCCTTTGCTGTTTATGTTTTTCTTTTTTCGTCTTGTGGTGTATATGTTGCCTCTCATTATTAAGTGTCCTCACATTCGTTTGTTGTTGGGTTTTTTTTTTGTTTTTTTTTGGTCGAGATCGTTTCGTATTAATTTCCCCGCTCCTCCTCCTTTTTTTGGTTGACTCCTTCTTTGTTAAACCTATTGTGTTTTGTTTTTGTCTTTAGTTGATGTTTTTCTGATTTTTTTTTTATTTCCAAACAAATGTGTTCGATCATGCCTCGCTGGAGGTTATCACCTCAGATGATCTAAGTCCTGTTCAAGTTCACCTGGCTCAACTCTGGAATTTTTTGGAATCAATTTCCGTTTCGCCTATTCCCGGATTCTTCTTTCCAGCGCCCTCGCAGGAATTCTGAAATCTTTATGGACTTAGTCGAAGCTTTTCCCGGCCGCCGTGTGAATCTATTGTATAATCCTTCCCTCATGAACTATTAATTACTTTCTTTGTTGCTTAGGTATAATAAAGAAATTATTTCTTTGGAACGTGTTTCGTTTCATATTTTTTTCTCTTTCTAATTATAACTTGAATAAAAAAGGGATAATTTAGGGGCGGTTAATATTTCTTGGGGCAAATCATTTTTTTTTTGTTTGAGATTTGAAGTTTCTTCTTTTCTCAACGATTTTTTGGTCCTGTCTACGGTGTTTTTGACTAACTAAAAATAACTGCTTGCTTTTGCATTTCTAAGGGTTTGGTCCTGTTTTTTTGTATTCTTTAGGGATTGGGATTTCTCCTTAAGGGTTTTATCTTAAAAGTAAATGCTGAGCCTCTCAGGAACCGAAAATTCCTTTCCTGGCACGCTACAATATATACATATACAGGGTGTCCGGAAATAAATGGTAAATATTCATACGCGTGAGAGAACATGTTTAAAGAAGCATTTTTATTCCTATGAACATGGTGTCGCAAGCCAACCCCTACAGAGATACAGTGGGATTAATGTATGTTGCTCTGCCTGATTGTTGGCTTCCCGTGAGCGACTAGGCAATGTGGGCTAGTAATTAATTAGTAATTTTTACAATTAAATCCACCTTCATATAAAAATTAAATTCTATAATCCATATTTTTACAAAAATTGTAACCCATAGCAACCTTAATATTAACTATACCTTGATTTGACTTCATAAATTTATATTTATAAAGAAAGCGCCTTCTAACGCAAACTGAAGACAACGGTATACATGTTGATTTACAAAGGAAAGATACTCGTGGACTGTCAATTAAGATACAGGTTCCTCTAATATGTCTATAATACCGTCAAAACCTTTTTATTTTAAGAACTCTAATACTACTAAAAGGAATCATTTACAAAAGGAATAATAGGGTATCTAATCCTGGTTTATAGCCTTCTATCGCAGCTTCAGAATAAAACTAGCAGTAGCTAAATATTTCACCATAAACTACCAGCAAACTACCAGCACACTTTTACATCATTAAATTAACTGCCCACATTGGAGCCTACAGACCTCAGTACTCACGGACTCTTAATAACTGCATCAACGATCCCATTTGTGAGGGTTCAGGTAGTAAGCTTATTTGTGAAGGGATTGTGTAAATGTATGCAAATCAATACATGTGCCACGACCTCCAGTGACATTTAAGGTATTAAAGGTTTGTGGAGTGACCTGACAGGACCAGCCATTCGAGCATACATTGACATCTCTTGAACAGATGTGGGCTGCACCACATTGTCTAGTCGCTCGCGGGAAGCCAACAATCAGGCAGCACAACATTCATTAATCCCCCTGTATCTCTGTGGGGGTTGGCTTGCGACACCACATTCATAGGAATAAAAATGCTTCTTTATACATGTTCTCTCACGTGTATGAATATTTACCATATATTTCCGGACACCCTGTTAAAAAGTTATAGCGCTTTAAAGTATTGTGACGTCACTTCCGGAAATCTATCTTGGTACAGACGCTGAGCAATTGTTAACTTAGCGCTATAACTTTTTAACGGAGCCTCAGATTGAAAAACGCGACTTGACTTTTTTGCTCAGAATTTCACCCTCTACCTGCCTTTTCATTTGGGCACGACCTTTTAGAATCACCCTGGCCGATACCGATATTCCTTACCGATACCGAACTTTAAAGCGCCATAACTTTTTAACGGAGCCACAGATCGAAAAACGCGACTAGACTTTTTTGCTCAGAGTTTCATCCTCTACATATCCTTAAATTTGTGAAACGTCGTCCATTTACACCCTGTCCATTTTTTTTATTCAATTAATTAATAAATTCAAATAAATAAGAACTGAAGAGTTAGAAATTCTATTTATTTATTTATAGTTAAAGTATAACAGTCAAGTAGATAAATATTTACATTTAACCATTAATATTAACAGTAAATAATTAACATTAGACCGCATTTTGAAATTTCACATAATTCTAAGAGAACAAAAATTTACAATAAAATGATTAAATAAACAAAATTGTCAAAAAATACGATTAAATAACTTTGCATCATTCTTGAAACTTCTTGTTTGATTTTGCTCGTTGTAGCAATTGTTTTTTCGACAGAACATATTCATAAAATTCAGCACACGTAAAACCATAGTTTGAACTTGCAAGATAGCTTTACCATTGGAACATCCAATCAGTTTCGTCTACAGTCCACTGAATGTTCATCATTGAAAAAACACTTAATACATATGCATTGTGAGAGGGAATAGAAAAGAGATGTTGGCATATTTTTCAAAGTTCTGAGTACTGTTCACTATGTTGACATTGCTGGAAAAAAAAAACAACCCATTTTTTACGACAAACTATGCCCGATTCCTTCCATCCTGCAAATTTCTCATCCATTTTTTTTTAACATTGTTTATTTGATTAAATAATATTGAATCATTTACCTCAACACCTCTTTTCTTTAAATATTGGTACGTTACTTCGATCTTATTCCATGTATATGTAGGTGGCTCTGTTAACAGCATCCAAAAGAATACACTAATATTTGAAATCGTTCTCAGCCATTTAGAAAGATAATCATAGGCAGTTATGTAAAATTCTCTGGTTTCTTTTTTGAAATTAGATGAGGCTGAATATAATATTTTCCTTTTGTAAGACAATTTTTACATTAAGTGTAAGAAATTCTGCATTGCATCAATCTTGGAGTATGTGCAGGATATTCTGACTTATCGAATAAACTTTGATACAAGATTTTATCCCCCCCCCCCCTTAACCTTTCTAATGCCATTTTGGAATACATGCAACTGGCTGACAATAAACCAGAAATATGCTTCACTTAGTGGATCCTTAAAGAAATTCAAAATTGTTTTTGGTGCTTTTTTCTCTGAAAGAAAAAAAAACTTTAATCCTTCAAATATTTTTTAAAATTCGTTCTACTGCTGAGAACAATGACAACAAACGTGTATGCGAATGAGACAATGCAGTATTCATGTATTCTGCTCCCACAAATTCTCAGAACTCTTTCAACCTTTCAATTCTGACTTTGTATATTGAAAACTAATTAAATATTTTTAAAAGCTTTTATTTACCTTGCAATGTTAGTTTGCTTAGGTCAAATCTTGGAATCAATATTAAACCAACTTCCAGAGAAGCTAGGGAGCTGAAATTTGACACGCATACACAAAGAAAAAAAATTTCAAATCGGTTCAATGGTTCGTATTCTAATGGTACTAATTCATTATTACATTATGGCCAGAACAAACAATTCGTTATGGCGAGAGTTAAATGTATCTATTGTTTATTGTTGCAAAATTAAGCTTTATTTAGCTCACTAAATAACAAAAAAAAACCCTTTTCCTCTTATCTTGTTACAAACTATGGCCTCAACCTAACATAGGACTGCTGGCTGTCACGAATAGAAGGAATGACCCACGAAACGACGGAATATTATTCCGGGATTAAATGAGATTGAATTTTTACGGAGGTCCAATTTGTGAAACCGGAACATATTAACAATCCGAAAACTTTTTTCGGGACACTGGGATAGTTCCTCAAAAACCAGGACGCCTGGTCTGTGACCACCGAGAGAGAAGGCCTCCGCAATGAAACTGAATACATTGTTGCATCACATAGATAGTGCATTTTTATTCGTATTTCTACCAATAATAAGCCCTGAATTTGCACTATCCATGATGAAGTAACAATGTATTCAGTTTCATTGTAGAGGCCTTCTCTCTCGGTGGTCACGCCTGGTCACCCTGCTCATAGCTAAGGTCAAAAACTCTCACCGGTGAGAAGAGTTAGCGTTTGGTTGGTCAGAAATCCCGGTGAGAAAACTGTGACGTCATTTTAACGCGGTCAGAAACGCCAGTTAGTGCTGCTATGCCTAACCGGTTAGTCTCACCGAGAAAAAGACGGTTAGCCCAGTGAGAAATTACGTCATCATTCTCTCACCGGTGAGGCTTTTTGACCTTAGCCCATAACTGAAACGTCATACATTGTTACATCATTATAATTCGACCATTGTTAATCGTATTTCTAAAAATAAGTCCTAAATCTGGTCGACTTATGATGATGTAACAATGTATGACGTTTCAATAGGTTGATTTAAATGCCAAATCTATCCGCCAGATGGCATCCGCTACGGTTTATGAATTTTGTTCTAGTTTATTTACAAAAGTTTATGATAATGAAAGTTAAAGACTTGAAAGAAAAGCTTCAGTTAATAGGAGCAAAAACTGACGGAAATAAACAAGTATTGACTAACAGTGAGCAAATTTTATAATGAATTACGATTTACGAAAGTGACGATGCTAAATATTGGGCTAGGTTACGATATCTCATTTAACCTCACTGAATTTTTCGATCTGTAGGAAATTCATGAAACTTGAGATTTTTGTTTTTAACATTGTTGTTCGAACATTGTGGAACTGAACAATTTACATGCATGTTCTTATACAGTATTCTTAACATTGCCGAGATTTTCTCCTCATTTCGACCATAGCGTCATAGCCTCAGATTCATAAAGCGTAAGCGCTGCCATCTATACTTAAATCAACCTATTGTGAGGCTTTCTTTCTACGAAAGTTTGAATGGGCCTGTCCAATTAAATTTCCCAATTTCAATTGTTAGAGATTGTTAATTTTATTTTGCAACAATGCCTAAATAATTGAAAGCTGAAATTTAACTGGACACGCCCCGTCAAACTTACGTCGGACAGAGTATAGGAGGTGTTACCACGGTCGACAGAACTTAAAGTAAGCTACGGAAATTCGTTACAAGATGGCAACACTAATAGAGCGAATTACTGGAGTTTATTAAGTAGACTTTAGTTTTAATTATTAAATTTATCTTATTCTACCGCACAACGAAATCAAAATAGAAAATAATGCTTTCCGTATATTGGCAGTGTTGTGTGTTAATGTTTAAAGTGAACCACAAAAACTTTGTCAAGCTGTAACAGTGATGTTAACAAACACCGAAATCATCTGTCAATCAATGTTGCACTATAATTAAAAGCCGATTTAAATATTTGAAGAGCGAGAAACCAATTATAACTATATTTCTTCTGTATCATTAAAACAAGTTGTAACTATATATATTATTTAATCAAGAGGCTTAATAGGAACATGTTTCTTGTTTACCTAATCGGCGAGTCGGCGAGCTGCGTCACTTAACGGAAACGGAAACATGTCATAGTTAAAAAACAAAATGGCATGATCGTAGCAGGAACTTTCTGAAGACTGTTTTCTTGTCAAGATCTGTTTTGTTAGGGGTTTTTTTTTTGCCACAAGTAATATTAATTAAATGGCGGCTACATCTCTCCCTGTATCTGCCATTATAAAAGCGAAAAATGTCGAGGAACCGAAAAAGAAAACGCGAGAAGATTGGCGAAAAGCTAAGGAATTAGAAGAAGCGAGAAAAGCTGGTACTGCCCCGGCTGCTGTTGATGAAGAAGGAAAGTAAGCTGTTTGTTCTGTTTGTTGATACATTCTGCTTTGCACGATAATACTCTTCAGGGGATTAAACCAACATCACCTACAATGAAAGAGGTGGTGCTGGCTGAACGTGTTTGCTTTTATTATTGTATTGAAGAGATTGAACTTTAGGGGAGTGGGCGCAACAAAAGTGAATAAATAAATAAATAAATAATAAATAAATAAACAACACACACACACACACACACACATACACACATACATACATACATACATACATCCAAAACATCCTTATACAAAATCCTTCCCGTATAAATTCTGGAGAAGACCTCTTCTCGAAGATACGGAATTGGACAAATTCGCATAATTAAATTTATTAACAAGAAGTTATATAATAATACTTTTGATATTATACTGTAATGGGTTAATGTGAACTATCTGCACAATCGCGCGATGACTGAAACCGCAAACTGAATTGTCGCGATTCCTGTAACCGGCCGAGGGGAAACCAACTGCCCCCTGTAACCAAATAGGTTGGGGTATATATCAGTTATTTGCCCCCGGAGGGGGACGTCGTAGACAGAACGCCGAAGGCGTTCGAGTAACGGAAACCAGTGACCAGCGAGGCCCGTAGGGCCGAGAGTGGGACTTGCGTTTGCGATTATGCAGATAGTTCACATTAACCCTGTAATGAATTATACAGTGTGTAATACGTTTACAAACTTTTGAGGGAGGGTTCATCACCCCAAAACAAAAAACGTAGTCCATATAAACATATGTCCTAAAATCCTTGGATTTTGAGGTATTAAAGGACAACTCCACTCAAAAAAATCGTTATCATTTTTTTTTTTTTTTGCCAACTATCTTTATTTGAAACAAATAAAATACAACTGTAGCAATAGAAAATTTTTAAAACCATTATTTTATTATGAAAATATTGTTTAAAGTGTGAAAAATACTATTTCCGGTCTTCACCCTCGCACTCCAATTTGTATCACAGTTGACTGTCTCAGATCAATGTCATGCTTAAACTAGGATCCAGTCCCATAAATATTAGAGAGAAGCTCTTCCATAGCAATCCCTAATTAAATTAAATCATGCCTACCAATTGTTCCGTGTATGAGTGTAACAACCTACTACTGATAAAAGTCTATCTTTTCTTAAGTTTCCTAAGTTGGAATTATAATAAGAAACGAGCGCATAAATCTTTTGTCAGAGAGAAAATTGGCATCCTTCAGCTTACTCAAATATTTGCTCTGCTCATTTTAAAACCTCATGCTTCTCTATCGATCTGATAGTTTTAAAATCTTAAAATGTGAAGTGAAGAAATTACTTGAAGCAGGATGCTGTCCCTACTCTTCGACAGCCAAATAGCTTTTGATCACTCCAGGAGCTACCTCAACGATTAGCTCTATGAAGCACCGAAGAAACTAGGCAATAAAGAATGAATATAGGGTAAAGTTCAGAATAGCATACATTTCCCAACTGTTTTGTCCAGGCCAGCCACCTTCAATTTTAGAATTATTATTACTGTATCTGCTCCACATAACAAATAATTCATTTACACTAATTTTTGTGTAATTCATAAGAGAGAAAAATAGCTTCGTACCATCTGATAGCAACTACAAACAGCCAAACTGACTGTGCCGTCATGCTGTCTTGTAGCAGCTATGACCAGCCCAGCTGACTCGGGGAAATTGCGGAATGCTGTTCAGAACTTTTCACTTCCTAAAATCGCATGATTTGCTATCATATATTCTCCTACTATTCTACACTGAAAAATGCCTATAATAGTATAATAATCCGTCTGTATAGTTTATTAATTAATAAACATTGTCAGTATTTGTACTTATCTAGATTCAGCCATGTCGGTCTCTGCATCATTCATGCTCACTAATGGGCGAGATATATGCGAGGGATGATCACGTCTCAGCAGTTCCAAACAGTAAGGCTGAACATCTGTGTTGTTTCCGAATGAAACTTCTTCCATTTACTTTAAAAAGGAATTAAAATCTATATCTGATTCAGAACTGCTGCTGGTGTAATCCCCTTGTTCATAAGCATAAGCCATCATTGATGATCAAAAATAAAAACACGTGTATAGAAATAAATGAAGACATCGCTCTAATGAAGACGTCACTTCTACTATGTGTAATGGAGTGTAGGAAGAGACCTTGACCTTCATAATTTTCGTTCATTTTATACTATTTCACGTTCGATTTGAATTTTTTTTTTCATTTATGCCATGTTTTTATTTATATCTGGGACTTTCATTTTAAATAAAGTTGTATATTAGGGTGGAGTTGTCCTTTAATGAATGTTTACGTTGAACGCAGTTTGGGACATTAACAAGGAATAGTCTCGAAGTGCCAATCTCCGATTTCCACCAAATTTGGTATATAAATAGTAGGCAAAGAGTTCTACCTACAACCAAAATTTTAGCTGGTGACTTCAGCTCGGACGGGAATTATGGTCCCTCAAAAATGCTCAAACTGCGCAAAATTTAAATTGGTTTAAAACTGAGTTCATATGACAATTGCGAAATAGGAGTATACAATTGGGCGAACGAATAAGACTGGCCAAATTTAAGCACTTAATTAGAACAAAAGTGATATTTGCGATAAACGTGGTGGAATAAAAATGGTATTGTCCTGCATACCTCCAATCATCCCGCTCAACACAAAACGGCAGTAATTACATACAACTTTAGGAGAGCGCTATCGTATCCTATCACCAACGATGCTAAGCAATTTGAGATTGCCTCTACCTATGAGTTAGCCTGCCTCAACGATTTCCCGGACAAGACAACAACATCCATTCTCAACAAGGTCAAACGCTCCATAAACAACAACCGGACCGCACAGGATGACCAACCGACTATGTCAAGCTAAGTTACTTCGGTCCCGAGGCATACAGAGTCGCTAAATATTCAGAGAAGAAGGCCTCGGGATCGCATTCAGGACGAAGTACAACAACCGACTGCTACTCAAACCAAAGAAAACCAGCACCGAAACGACATCTACGAGCAAGCAGGCATATACCAATTGTAATGTTATCTACATAGGATCTACAATTCACTCATTTTATATCAGGTTTAAAGATCACAGATGCTTTTGGATAAACAACGACAATGTGTTTGCTGTACACCTCATCAGAAATAAGCATAGGATGTTAGACATAGACAAATGCGTGACGGTCATCTGGACAAGCAACAATAAAGCCAATATCTGGCTTCGGGAGAAATGGAAATCACGAAACGAAGACAGACTGAACCAACAACACTGCTCAATAACCAGACGATCTTTGAACGGGAAGACTTAATTCAATTACTTATAGACGCAGAAGCATGAACGGATGTTATCAACCGGATGTTACCAATCATCTCTCTATAAGGTCCACGCTGTACACCCCCCCCCCTTTAGCTTGCTTTTCCTTTTATAGCCACCCAATCATCTTTTACCAATTATATTTAAATTTCCCATTTGCTGATATACCTGACACTTACTGTATAAATACCTGACCTGGCCAGCTTAACAATTTGTAAATGCTTAGCCTCCGATGATGGCGTAATGCTGAAACGCGTTAGGCGTAATAAAATCATACTACCGTATCATTATTTGACCCTTGCCTTATTTATTTAAAAATGGTAATTTACACCAGGAACATAAAATGAATGATAAGTTAGAACAGTTAGAATGATAAGTCAGACACACAATGAGGAGGTAAATTTTTGAAACTGAAATCATTAGGGTTAGTGAATGGGTTATAGCTGCCAATGCAACCACAACGGAACTGATTTAAATTTTTGAAGAGTGAGAAGCTAATTATACATTTATTTCTTCTGCATTGAGGTGAGGAAGTGTGATTATGAATTTTGCATGGTTCCAGATTTTTGAGGGGCTATAACTCACATCCAGGCTGATGTCATCAACTAAAATTTTGGTTGTAGGTACAGCTCATTGTCCACTACTTAATACCAAATTTAAGTGGAAATCGTAGATTGGCACTTCAGAACTGTTTCTTGTAAGGATCCTGTCTCAGCAACACAACGGTAAACAGCAACAAAGAAGGGATGATTCTGCTGCCTTCAATCTGGAAACTGGGTAATTCCATATGAAATCAACACACAAAAGAAATATTTTTTTCCTCACATTCTCAGATTTTGATGATTTTTACGTCACGGGAAGATATCATAGCAAGATGTAAAAATACCAAATTTCAACCTTCTAGGTTCATTAGTTTTTGAGTTTTTGCGATTCGAAATTTCGAATTTTTGTCAAAAAACCGCATA
>JAHWFO010022643.1:107774-126108 GCA_023313115.1 Rhysida immarginata
ATATACAGGGTGATTTACATCGAATGTAAAATACTTAAAGGGGGTATTATAGAGGTTAAGATAAACACAAAACGTCCTATGAACATGGGTCCAATTTTGAACGATAACTGAGATATGAACAGAAATAAAAATGACGCCACCAAGATCAACAAATTAATAACTCAGGTTCTGTAAAGTCTAGGGTAATGAAATTTGGAGGAATAACAGGGTACATAAAACTGTGTATACCGTTAAAATTTGACCGTATTCCAACAAGTAGTTTCCGAGTTACGCATTCAAAATCGTAACAGTGCTCACATGCGAGTACTAACAAGCACGTGTTACGATATTGAGTGCGTAACTCGGAAACTACCCGTTGGAATTCGATAAAATTTTAACATAGTCCTATGTACCCTATTATTCCCCCAAATTTCATTACCCTAGGCTTTACAGAACCTGAGTTATTAATTTGTTGATCTTGGTGGCGTCATTTTTATTTCTGTTCATATCTTAGTTATCGTTCAAAATTGGACCCATGTTCATAGGACGTTTTGTGCTTATCTTAACCTCTATAATACCCCCTTTAAGTATTTTACATTCGATGTAAATCACCCTGTAAAGAGTGATTCAGAAAGGTAGGTCAAGAATGAAATACCATGTACAGTTTGTAGCGGGGAACAATATTTTTCCTATAAACATGGGTCCGGAAATGCATCCTTACAGAGATAATGCAACTTGTACGAGGTAGGAATGGATGTGCGTTACCCGGACGGCAATGGTAGGATCCATGTAAATTAGGATCTAAGCATGTAAATTGTTGTGTTCCTTTAAAAGAGAGGAAATGAAACATGTAACTCCATTGTCTTACAAGAATCTCGTCTGCAGACTAAACACCTGCATCGAGGCTCAGGGTCGGCATTTTGAACACCTACTGTAATGTCATTCCTACCTCGTACAAGTTGCATTAACTCTCTAAGGATGCATTTCCGGACCCATGTTTATAGAAAAAAATTTTGTTTATCGCTACAAACTGTACATGTTATTTCATTCTTGACCTACCTTTCTGAATCCCCTGTATATAGTTATGTTGAGATCCGCGATCGATGGATGGGTTTTGATTTTTGATTTGCCAGTTTCATATAATTGGGAACTGCAAGCAAAAAATGAGCTCATTTTCTGTATGGATATTTATTAATTAAAAAAGCAGGATAAAAAAGAGAAATAAGAAAAGAAAAGTTACAATTTTAATAAAAGTTTTAGCATTTGCATTTCTAAACTTTAGTGCAATATTTCATGGTAAATATACAAAAAATGCAGTAAGTAGCCCTTCAGTGAAGAAGGTTAGTTTACTACTTTGTGGTTATTATTATGTCTATTTATTTGAACACAAAAACTTGATTAAATCACATTGTTATTAAAAAAAAAAAATTGATTGTGTTCATATGCTGTTTGTTTCATCACTCACATCTTCTTCAGTGTAGATTTGACAGTGCACCCAAATTCACTTGTTTTTGCTTTTCAGACAACAAACTTCATTCAATGAACTTCATTTTGTAATTAAGTTATTAATTTTTATTCTATGATCATACATGGAAGCAAAGAAGAATATAGAACTCTTAGAACGTGCATATTTTCAATAGATATCCGTCATTTTTGGTCAAATGGAGCCAAAAATGGTTTGGTTCGTATTTTGGATTTGGAAAGGAATTTTATTCTTTATTAGTAAAAGTATAATATATTGTTTTCTCTAATTTCTGAAAATGCAAAATTTGAAATTTATATAAAATATTCCTACTTTAATACGGGAACTATAAAATGAAGCTGCCTGATGGGTCATTTAGTGGTATACACATTCTGACCCAAACTTTCCCGGACTCGTTAAATTACCAGCCAAGAGACCCTGATAACTCAAATCTTCAGTGGACCAGATAAAAAATTTGAGTTAACAGATTTTGGAGTTAACCAATAAATCGAAAATGAGGCTACATGACATCTACAAAGACTACTTAAATCTTACAATGCATCTATAAATTTGATTATTTTAATGAGAACCAATTAAATATACAATTACTGTATGGACCCAGTAAAACACAGTCAGTTCAAAAGCGAAATCTGCTCCAACCTGATTTTGACATAGCTTCCGAATCTACTTTCGGTTTGATGTTAGGTTCAGATGGCCCTAACATTAATAAAAAAAGTGTGGAATGTAGTCAGTGAACATCTGATTGAAGAAAGGGGTATATGGATTAATATACATTGTCACCTGTAATTTGCATGCCATTCATAATGCTTTCCAAAGGGGACTTGAGGAATATGGTGATGCGGCATGTGAGATCATTCGGCTGGTATACAATTTTTTTTTTTTAAGAAATATCCTTCAAGGTGGGAAGATTATGAAAAGGCTCAAATCAAGAAAAATGTTCCACAACGTTGTTTCCTGAAACATGTTTCAAGTAGATAGTGACAGAGATCTGCATGCGAAAGAGCGTCTTTAACAACACAGTCGACAAGCCAATCTAAAGAAGGAATATCATGAGGAATAAAAATTAATTGAAAGAGTCTTTAAGAAAGAAAAGGAAGCCATCAAAAACAAATACAGATCTGGTCCACGTGGAATTTGTTTAATATTGTTGAAATTCATTGAATTACAGTTGAAAGCTATTGAGGGATACTTCTTAATTTTCATACCATCACATGATGAATACTAATGAATACTGAGATGTTTATCTGATTAAAATTCTTAAATATAGTGATATTAAAATTCTACTGAACTTTATTGTTGAGGCTTCAGAATTGTATTCATAATTTTTGGAACTCATCCAGCGTTCGGAGCCCCTGATCCATGTTTTGGCCACTGAGCTTGCAGACTGTTAAAAGTAATCGCAGCTCGCATTGCTAACCTGATAATTTAGATAACGCTTTACAGATGCTCAATAACAACATCTGTTAAAACCCACAGAGTTAAGTGCCTAAAACCTGAACTAAACTTCTTAAGTGATAAAATAAATTTATTATATGAACGTGAACATGTCATAAATTGCAGAAACATTATATGGCATCCTACAGTTCACTGGTGGAGGGCCCTGGCTAGAAACTTTTATGGACCCCCCTTTGCATATACATAACTGGCATGGGCCCCTGGACATTTGCCAGTCTAGCTACCCTATAGTTAGGCCCCTGCTACAATTATATCTACAAGAAAATTTTCACAAGAACTATGTAGACTTCTTAACTTTGAATGCCTGCAAATAAAAAAAAATAAAAGAAGCAAAGAGCCTAATGCATTTATCTAAACTATGTGAGTTAATGCCATTTTTGGAAATAACCTCAAAGACGAATGATGCATTCTCCAAACTACTAAAAATATGCCTGAAGAGAAGAACCTCATAAGAATTGATTAATTTTGGAAATCAATTTTTTACGAGAAAAATGAATTAAATTTAAAATATCCATCTTTAAATAAGCTTATAAAAGTTTAATTTTGTCGCATGGTAACAGTTATGTTGAAAAAGGATTCTCTGTTTCCAGGAGAATTTTGTCTGAAAACAATGCTGTATGTCAGAAAGAATACTGAATGACAGATTGACAATTCATGATGCTATAAAAAAATATGAACATATTGGACAATTACTAATCACAAACAACTGATGAACGTGGCACATGGAGCCCGTAAGTCCAATGACAATTACTTAGCAAAGCAGAACAAAAGCGCTTTGAAGAAGAAAGAATCAAAGCCCCCGGGCCCCCCCCCCCCCCCCCAAAAAAAAGCAAGACAAAATCAATGAGAAAAATTAGAAAAAGAAAATTGGTCAGATCTGAAAATATCGACTGAAAGGCTGGAAGGAAAAGTGAAATTATTATCCAAAGAAAAAAGAGACTCAGAGTTCAGTTGAAATTTTACTGAGAGATGTCAATGATAAGTTAAAGAAAGCTATAAAAAAGAAAAACTTTGAATCTGTTCACATAGCTCAAGGAATGATGGAAGGAAATTTGAAGCTGTAACGATTTTGTGCTGTAAAAAACTGCTATTTTCACTTTAAAATTAAATCAATATAATGTGTATGCAGATATATCAATTCTCTTAATCTTATTTTATTTTTTGTTTTATCTCTTATGATATTAATAAAATGTAATGGATGTATATACTAGATTTGTATATCGGGATTGCATTCACGAGTGAATATCGGGATTGAATTCAAGTATCTCGGGATTGCATTCACGAGTGATGGACGGCAGGAGAAAGAATTGGATTCTCGGATCGGTGCAGCAAGCTGTGTCAGACGTGAACTGTGGCAATCCGTGGTAACGAAACGCGAGCTGGGTAACAAAGCCAAGCTCTCAGTCTTCAAATCTATCTTTGTCCCCATTCTCACCTATGGTCATGAGGCTTGGGTAATGACCGAAAGAGTGCGATCGCGGGTACAAGCGGCCGAAATGAGATTTCTGAGAGGTGTGGCAGGTGTTACGCTACTAGATAGAGTGTACAGCAGCACAATAAGGGAATCTTTAGGTGTTGAGCCGCTACTTCTCCGCATTGAGAGATCTCAGTTGCGCTGATATGGCCACGTGATACGGAGGCCGCAAACTAGTCTTCCTAGGCAGTTGTTATTTTCCAAGCCGGTGGGTAAGAGACCAAGGAGTCGGCCTAGAACCAGGTGGCTAGACTACATGGAGAGTCTGGGTTCGAGTCGCTTGGATATTACCAGGGAGGACATGCGCCTGATGGCGGAAGATTGCGATCGCTAGAGATCCTCCATAGGGCTGCTGGCCCCGCGACCCTAACGGATAAGGGGGTTTGATAGTAAGTAAGTAAGTATACTAGATTTGTTTATTTAAATGTTAATTTTGTTACATGATGTAACTAAAACAGCTATTTTCATGCCTTAATGGCTATGGCAGCACTGCCTTCTTGATTTCCAACGTTTCAAAGTGGTCCAGTAGATAACCATAAAAGCGCAAATAAGTGCCGCGGCGTTTATTTGGTTCAGAGCATATTCAATGTGGTGCTTATTTCAATAGACAGAAAAATGAAGTGGTGAAAAAGTAATTTGCAAGGTTTATTGCCTATATTGTCAACCAAAAACAGGTAAAAGTGGAAATAAATGTAGGCCTGTCATAGACAATATAAACTCCTAACTAATCTTGTCCCTAGATTCTTCCTCCAACAATTTCAGAAACAGAGAGAAGGACATGAACCACACTTCAACAAATCCTACACAGAAAATCTAATTTCATCCCATCATATCATAAAATAATTACACTACCAAAAACTGTTCATTTACCTTTGCTGCGAGATCTGGGTGTATTCACAAAAGGATAAATTCTGAATGACAATTGACAATCAAACAGTGAAGTGAAGGGTACTGAATTCAGTGGAGATTATATAGAGACTCCTGTGCTATAGTGATAGCTCCCATTGACTTAGAGGTAAATGATAAAGTGGCTATTATAAGTGGTACGTATTACTCAGAATGGATCCCAATCGCATGAAACAGTAGAGAGAATGTGTCTGCCAATCATATCACCGTTCGTTTACAATATCGATAATATTGACTGTGGTGGTAAATAGGATGCGGCAGTTATTTGCACTTTTACGGTATTCTTTATTGACATATTTCAGTAACTTGACTTTAGTAAAGGTACCTTATAATTTTAAATTAACGTTTATCTTTAATTTGCATGTTTTAAATTGTGATCTGAATGTTGAATTCAACATAGGACAAGTTTCCATATTGTTCATCTAAATTTATATAAAGACGGAAGCATTATTTATTTTATTTATAATAGGAAGGTGAAGGACAATTGATGGTTCCAGAATCTAAGACTTTGGAAGAGGAGGAGGAGGAAGAAGGAGAAATCATTAAATCTCTGCTGGAAGTAAGAAATATTCTAGAAATTTATTTAATGTGACTCTTACCAAGACGTTTATACTATAGCAATTGTTTCAATTTTTTTTTTTGTTTTTATTTAGCAACATCAAGAAAAATTATTTAAAAAACTCCAGAAGAAAAAGGAGAAGAGGAGAAGGCGTAAGGAAAAGAAAAAGGAACATAAGAAGAATTTACCCACAAAATCTTCATCAGAATCTGATTCATCTTCAGAAGATGAAGAAACAGCACGCCAAAATAGGCTGCGGCTGGTAAGACTGAAATTACATTTTTCATCTTTTCTAATTTTTAATGAAATCGATGATCTAATACACAGACACGGTATTTCAAAAAGGTAAAGAAAAACTAAAAG
The DNA here is from genome assembly GCA_023313115.1 of Rhysida immarginata. Lineage (NCBI taxonomy): Eukaryota > Metazoa > Arthropoda > Chilopoda > Scolopendromorpha > Scolopendridae > Rhysida > Rhysida immarginata. The sequence goes on from JAHWFO010022643.1 coordinate 113,994, forward strand.
TTGTAACGCTAAATTCATGCAGACATCAAGGGATGAATATGACTCCTCTTTGACTTCTATAATTATGAGAGGTGTTCAAAGTGGTTATCGTAAGCATTGAGATTCTGTGATTTTTGGGGTAAAATACACCCTTGCTGATAACACGCACCCTTGTTTTTTCGTGTTTTTAGAAAAATTCCCTGCCCATAATATGCAGTCTCCTATTATACGCACTTTATGTACCTAAGATAGTGATTCATCATCAGGGAGTGCTCTGCCATATTTGTTCAAACGTGTAGTGCATTATGGTCATTTGATTTTTAGGCTTAAGACTTTATATATTCCCATAATATGAAGAAATAAATATTCAAAATAAACGATCATATAACAGAATTTATTCGTTACAATTAAACTTACATTTTGTCTGAAATAAATGTGCCATATTGGCTCGAATATAAGCCGAACTTTTTATCCCAAAAAATGAAGTCGAAAACCACGCCTCTGTTTAGATTCGACTCAAAGCAGGATATCCTAAATCTTTTCTAAACTGAATAAAAGCATGGAAGAGGTTAATTTCATCGATAAATTTTGAGAGTTGTTCCCTAACTTTCTGGGAGAAACTGTTAACCCCCCCTCCTCTCTCCCTTCATCCATCCCTGTTGCAGTGTTGCATTCTCTTCTTGTTACATTTATTTTTATTTTAGATAATTATAAAAATGATGTGGCGCATGATTAAGACCAAATACAGTTTATATATTAAGAAAATCACAATGAAAAAAAAAATAATGTCACGAAAGCCGGTGTGGCGAACGTTGGCGACGGGCGGCCGTGATTCTCGTCGGAACTTCACGGCCAGCTGTCGCTAATGTTCACTGACACCAGTTTTCTTAACTTTTCTGCGTGAATTTTATATAAATTCTCAAACTATGGAAAACTATTTATTTATTATGTAAAGATGATGCAGTAATAAATTCATATCATGAATGCGATCGAAGATGGACAAGCTATTAATATTCAGAAAGGAATCAGAGGAATCTGAATTTAAAAAAAAAAAAAAAAACAAATCAAATTTTAGTCACAACTTTGGAGTGCAATACTATAATTTTTGTAAAAGTAATATTCATCATTTTTTTTTTCTTTTTTCAAAACAGAATGTTTTATTGAATTATTTGTGGAGTTGTTTTATTAATTTTTTCTAATAACTAAACTTGTTTTCACGTAAAACAATTTTTTCCCTCCAAAACGGTATACTGTATTTATATTCGAGCCAATATGGTATTAAATTCCTTCAAAATTGGAATCGCCTGTGTCTCAGTTCTTTGTTAGGCCTAATTACCGTTTCTTCTTCTTCCCAGTCTTCAATTCTCATGATTGAATCATCCACAGGAGGGGTAATTCCTGCTTTCACAAAAGCATTCAAATTGTATTTTCTTGTACTCTCTGTCATGCAAATGAATGACTGATAGATAATTCAAACGTTTTGTCCCCACATCTTTATAAAGATCGATTAGTAGCAAACATTGGTAAAACTACGAAATAGCATCCCCTAACTTCTTTGATTGATATCATCAAGACTGGTTGCATTAATGTATTGCATTTATTATCGTGTTAACTCTAGTTAATGGCCACTAACAGACATCTCAGCTTGGTGGCCATCTTGAAAAGTTGCTGAGAAAACCTGGTATGAACAAAACAGTGAACCTGTATGAACAAAACAGTGATGGCTACAGAAACAAAGGGCAGCATGGCGCACTCGAAGGCAATGGGGACTGAATGTCTGAAAGGGGCACTGAATGCAGCTAAATTCTTGCTTTAAAGTTAATAAAAGTACATGGGTATTTCAGTGACCTACATTTATATTTTTAAGGCATAATGCTAACTTCGCAATCTGTATGCGATTATGGCACGTTAAGGCTTTCTAATTTCTTCTAGGCTAATTTCTTCCTTACTTTGTGATGCCACGAAAGACATCATGTGATAGTAGTCCTCAATAGTTTTTAAACTATATTTTTCAACAGTTTATACACTATTTTTGCAGGATATAATTGCGAATAATGATTGCATTAAGATTTTTAAACTTTATACCTTATACAGTTGATCTGTATTATCCCTCAACATTTTAAGTTTATTGAACATGCTAATTTAAACATGAAAGTTTATTGAAGAATACTTATTCTCGCGGACAAAGCTGTTTGTTTTGACAGTAAAGCAGCCACAGGAAACCACCAAACACGAATACAAAAGGCTCGACTTGTCAGCGCGGAGGATAAAAAAAAGCACAATGAGTAACGCGATAAACAGCTCGTCCCGGCTACCAACTAAACTGATGCAGTTAGTTAATATTTTAAATGAATGTACGTAGCAGTTTAATTAAAATGTTTAGGCTTTAAATCACTCACGCCACAATGATAAGCTCCAATGAATACTTAGGCCGCACATTGTTGGCATTTATTGGTTTCAGTTTCTTGCATTTGTGCAGCGCCGAGAGGCAGCATGAGTGGGCCGAGGGGCAGCATGGTGGGATCAAGGGTCAGCGTGGTGGGGCAAGGGGCAGCATGGCGAGGTCGAGGGTTAGCGTGGCAGGACAAGAGGCAGCATGGTGCTGCACCACGCTGATTTTGCCTAGCGGCATCACTGCGAAAAACTGAAGAGCCACCGAATTCACTTTTGCAATAAATATACGTAGAATATAAAATGAGTAAATGTAATGTATATTGTATTACCTGTATAATATTGTATAATAAAAACCAAAGGTAGTATAGAAGTTTATCTGCCCCAACTTCTTTTGATGCCCCCCCCCCCCCCAACCTCTTCTTCTCCAGGTTTTATTATCGGCCTATCATATGCATCGTCCATAATACGCAGTAATGACTTTTTTTTAAGTTTTTTGTGCATAATACGCGTATTATACTCCAAAAATTATGGTACTTTTGAATGCAGCAAATGGTTGCTTCTATTCATTTTCTTAGCAGACTATGATCAAGTAATCTCCTATGTGTAGGCGGCAATGTGGTCTTCTTCATGTGGAATCTTCATACGATGCATTTAGTGAAGTACAGAGGGCAGTAAATAATGCTAGAGTTTAATAAAACTTATACTTTAATATATAATTACACTGGTGAATTACATGCTGCCAGCTTTAGGCTTCTGTGTAGAATGAGGAGAAAAAAACAAAATTATATAATCTCAATGTGATCATTGCTATGTATGCACGTTACCTTAGGCATTGCTACAATAAAAGTAATGTTAAATGAATATTACTTCCATTCTCCTCCTTTCATTATACATTCACTTTTATACATATACTTAACAGCATGAATTATCTATCAGTTCAAATTCAATAATTTAATGCATTTCTCATGAACAATACGATTTAAAGCTTTGGTAAAAATATCAGCTGCATTGTTAGTAGTATCAGCATACTTAATGATAATTAAACGTTCCTCTAACTTTTCACGCACAATGTGATAGGCAATGTCTATGTGTTTGGTTCTTGATTTTTCAATTCGGTTCTTCGCATGTTCTATGGCTGCTCTGTTGTCAGTAAATAATATGTACGTCTGAGGAACTTGCAATTGAAGTTCATAGAAGAACGTACGTAGCCGTATGATTTCTTTCGTAGCGGTTGCTATTGCAATATATTCCGCTTCCATTGTGGAAGTAGCAATGTTTTTCTGTTTGATAGCCTTCCATGCGACGAGATTTCTGTTGATAAATACAGCCATGCCTGTATATGAATTGTCTATCATCGATGTCTTCGGCCCAGTCGGAGTCGCTGTATACGTTCACACTCTGGGCTTGACTGTCGGTGTAAGTCAATCTGTACTGTTTAGTACGAGCTAGATATTGTAAAACGCGTTTGGCTTGTTCCCAATGCAGTCTTCCTGGATTTGCATTAAACTGGGACAACTTAACTGTGGCATACATGATGTCAGGACAAGAATATGTCGCTATATACAATAGACTTCCTATACACTGTCTGTAGGGTATATGACACATTCTTCACGTTCAATGTCATTCTTTGGACACGCTTCTTTGGATAGATGTATACTTGGCTCCAGAGGTGTAGAAGCTGTTCGACATTCTTGCATGTTGAATGTGGCTAGCAGTTTGTCGATATAATATTCTTGATTCAGCTTGATGCACATTTGTTCATATTCAACATTCACACCTAAGAAATATGTAATCTGACCCAGGTCTCGTAATTCATACTCTGAACTTAATATGTCGATTGTCTCATTGATCACTTCTTCTGATGTAGCAAATACAGCTATATCATCTACGTATATGACAATAATGGTGCACATTCTCTGTGAATAATAAACACAACTTTGAGATTGTAGTCTCTTAAATCCTTGATCTTGTAAAAATGAGTCCAATGTGGTATTCCAATTTCTACCAGATTGTTTTAAGCCATATATTGGCCGCTGCAGTTTTGCAACTTTGTCTTCAGGGTGATTGAAACCAGCTGGTAATTGCATGTAGACGTCTTCTTCCAAGTATCCATATAAATATGCGCACTTTATGTCCAGGTGTCGAGTTTGCCACTGAAAACATACAGTTAAAGTCAGTAGTAATCTGATGATCATGAACGTTGCTACTGGTGCATAAGTTTCATGATAATCCTGTCCTTGCTTCTGCGAAAATCCTTGTGATACAAGACGAGCTCGATAACGTGCTATTTTCCCTTGATTATCCTTTTTTACTTTGTAAACCCATTTACTTCCAACACATCTTTTTCCTGGAGGTAATGTAGTTACAGTCCAGATTTGTCGTTTCATTAAATTGTTATATTCTTCGTTCATTGCTTCCCGCCATTGATAGCTTGTGGTGATGATATCGCTTCTTCAATACCATTGGGTTCATGTACTTCTACATAATTGATTTCACGCTCTTTAGGTTTGCCAGCTCATCCCCATGGATTGCGTATAACTCTTTTGGGTCTTCCACGTTTTTGAATCCGTTCCTCTGGTGTAGGCTCTACTTGAGAATCTTCAGTGGTCTCATCTGGGAGATCATAAAATTTATCTTCGTCTTTTTCAACTGCTTCTTGCTCGACTTCAATTCTATCTTCGTTTGATGGTGATTTGCTTTCCTTAATTGGTAGCTTGATCGTTTTCCAGGCGGTAGGATGATTCCACTCATAACTGACTGAGTAATGAGAAGGTGTGGATCCATATAACACTTCATATCCTTTCTTTGATTCATAGAAACTTACATGTTTTGTTTCTATGATACCACCTCGATTTGCATTTTTCTTCGGATTCCAAAGTCTGTACCCATTTGTTTTAGATGCATAACCGACCATAATGCATTGCTCACCACGTGGATCTAACTTCCGTCTTCCTTGTTGAGTTGTGTAAACATATGCTAAGCATCCATATACTTTGAGATGCTTCACACTAGGTATTTTTCCTAACCAAACAGCGTCAGGAACTTCATCTCTAAGTGCAGTATGTGGTGCTCTATTTTTCACGTATACGGCTGTGGCCAACTTTTCTGCCCAAAATTGATGTGGCAATTTCGCTGATGTAAAGTACTCCTTATCATTTCGCCAAATGTTCTATTCGAGTGTTCTGCTATACCATTCATAGCTGAGGTTTCAACATTTGTACGCTGATGCTGGATACCATGATCTGTAAAATACCTTTGCAGTTCATCATTACAGTATTTTAGTCCATTGTCTGTTCGGAACTTTTTCACTTTTCGACCTGTTTGGCGTTCCACCCTGGTAATGTACTGTTTCACAACATTAACAACTTGATTCTTGTTACGTAAAAAGCTTACAGCTGTCTTCCGTGAGAAGTCGTCAATAAATGTGATGAAATAGCGTGAGCCTCCATTTGATTCTACAGGCATTGGACCGCATAAATCAGAATGAATTAACTCCAATAAGTTCTTTGATTGTCTCATCTTAATGGCTTTACAAGGAGCGTGTGTCATCTTTCCGACACAACATGCTTCACAGTTTCCTTCACTAATGTTAGTTTCTTCCATTCCCCGGACCATTTGCTTGTCTACAAGTTGTTGTAAGCTGCTCTTGCTAATGTGGCAGTACCTTTCATGCCACACATCTTCAACTACTGTTGTGTTCACTGCCACGTTGCTAGGAGGTATTACTTGCAGCTTAGCATTATATAAATCATTATGTGCATACCCTTCTGCACATAGTCGGCCATTTTGCTTATCCCGGATTTGTACAATTCCATTTTTAAAGTTAATCATCTTCCCGTTTTTCTCCAATTGGTGGACAGATAATAGATTTCGTCTACAGTCAGGCACATATAAAACTCTTTCCAAAACCATATCTTTATATTTGTTACCCTGGTATACGTTTACATTAATATCACCAATTCCTCTGGCGTGCAGTGCGCTATTCTTTTCACCATCATCTGCGGATAATACTTCTGAGTGAAAATTGCGAAACGTAGTAAACCACTCTCGTCGGTTTGATACATGATTTGTACATCCACTGTCTATAAACCATTCTTCACGATGATCCAACTTCGATAGTGACAGTATTAGGGAGCTTATATTTATAGTTTTTGGTCTATTTCTTCCTGTTTCATGATGATTATTGTTCAAACGAGTTCTACAATTAAGTGCAATGTGACCTTTTTTAAAACATCGAAAACACTTTATGGTACTCACAGCTGTTTTGGGTTGTACTCGAGTCTTTGATGTAGGTGGGTGACGGTTCACTTGATAGGCTTCTGCATCGGCTTCTTCTCTTCGGGTTGCGACAAGACGACGACGTTCGTATTCCATCAGCAGGGCTTCTTTCACTTTATCAAACTTAAAGCGTTGATCTTCCCAATTCGTAATGGCAGCTGCTTCACTGTTGTAGCTGGGAGGCAGGCCGGATATCATGATCGCTGCTAGTTGATCATCTTCGAATCCTTTATTAACAGCATGTAACTGTTCTGCAATGCAAAGTGTGCGCGTGACATATGTGTCGATCGTTTCAGGTTCGATATATCTGTTAGACATGATTTCTTGAATTAAGTGTACCATACGTGGTCTTGATTTTGGCTCGAAATCTCGTTCTAGTGCACTCCAAGCTTCTTTTGCTATGGCACATTCAGTAATGTGTTGTTGCTGCGGTGGTTCAATTGAAAGTACGATAATTGCATGGGCTTTCTCTTCTTGTTGCGTGTAGTTGGTCAACTCTGGTACCTTATCAGCAGCAGGCTTTACCACGGAACCATCGACATATCCTCATAGTCCTTTCAGCTTCAATGCCCACATTGCATTGTATTGCCAACTGTGGTAATTCGTTCCATCCAATTTCGCAAACTTAGCACTGTCTTCCACTGCGCTGGTTGCCATTTCAGCTTGGCTAAATTCACTGTGCTGATTTGTATTATATATTGTTCTGCTTTGACACTAGCGAGCGTGCTGGGCTCATAACCATGAAGTACAGAGGGCAGTAAATAATGCTAGTGTTTAATAAACCTTATACTTTAATATATAATTACACTGGTGAATTACATGTTGCCAGCTTTAGGCTTCTGTGTAGAATGAGGAGAAAAAAACAAAATTATCTAATCTCAATGTGATCATTGTTATGCATGCACATTACCTTAGGCATTGTTACAATAAAAGTAATGCTAAATGAATATTTCTTATATTTAGTAATATTGGGATGTAAGCTTTCAATGTTACTGTTACAGAAAAAGTTATAGATAACGTCTACTAAGGTGTATGCATTTTTGGGCCACTCTGTATATGTTTCATTAATTAGTCAAATAGGTCTAGCCATCTGCTTTATGAGATTAACGTTTTTCAAAAATCAGAAACTTCTTCAATCACTTCAATCTTGTCTCGCAGCGTGAACGCCTAGCATTTGTTCATGTTTGACAGATGAGATGTAACTTACAGAATATGGTGACTTTTCTGCAGCACATACATACAACCGATCCTTTGTGACCTTCTAGCAGTGGAAAAAAAAAGGGGAAGGGAGCTCAGGATGAGGAAGGGGAACACAAGAAATGAAACTTTCTGGGTCATCAACCCCTTTCCCTGGAAGGAAAGTAGACTGCACACTTGTGTATAATATGTCAGGTATCCATTAAAGGAATATTATTATGTCCACATCCGTAAATGGGAGTTTCCGTAATTCAGAGTTAAACGTACAGATTTTTGCCAGGGAATTAGAATCCGTCTGTAGTATATGGGGAGTGTCCATTAATAGAGGTTGGACTGTATATCCACATGAATGATTCGGGTGACATATGAAATTTGCAAGTTCTCGAAATCTATTAATAACAATAGTTGAATCAAAGTGGCTGTTCATGTCCATGGTAGCTGAATTGGTAAGAGCATTGCCAATTGATAGGCATGGTCCCTGGTTTGAGTCCAGGTCACTGAATTTTTCCTTCCAGTTTTGATTGTTATTAGATAAGTTTGAAGATTCTCTTCAATTACTTTATTATCGTGTTTGTACTGATTGGTTGTTAGGCTTTTGTGCACATGAATTAAATTTTTATATATTAAAAGCTTAAATTTGCCTTAGTTTTATTGTTGAATTATTATATGCAAATTTGCATAATATGCAGTAATGATTTCTTTTAATTTTATTTTTGCATAATGTGCTTATTATATCCTGAAAATTATGGTATATTATTGTTTTGGTTTTTTAAACAAAATTTTTATAATGAAATTTCCATTACAACTAAAGAAAGATACAGTATACAGGATGTTCATAAAAATATTGATCATCATCATCACAGTCAACCATTTGCAATCCACTGCTGGATGAAGGTCTTCTCTAAATGCTTACATTCTTCTCTGCTTGAAGCTTTGGATTTCTAGTTGACGCCAGCCACTTTCCTTATTTCATCGATCCACCTTGCATGGGGTCGTCCTCTTGGGCGTTTAAGGTCTCGAGGGTACCAATCCAGAATGACTGTGGTCCTTGTCTTCTAGCGATGTGACCAGCCCTTTGCCATTTAGAATGTTTGATCCGTTCGATGATATCAATCACCTTCATTTGGCTTCTTATCCAGCTGTTGCATTATCGATCTCTTCTTGTAATTCCTAGCATACATCTTTCCATGCTTCTGTGTTGTCTGTAGTTTTTGTGTTGCCCTCCTTGATAAAGTCCATGTTTCAGCTCCATAGTTGAGTGCTGGTAAAACACACTGGTTGAAAACTTTTCGTTTCAAACTAAATGGCATGCTGCTCTTCAAGATAATGTTATTTTTGCCAAAAGCACCCCATACTGTTCTAATTTGTCTGTTAACTTCATTCAGAATGTTGCCATCCTTAGTGATTTCTTGCCCCAGGTAAATGTAGCTCTGCACTTCTTCAATCACGATGCAACTTGCCATGACCTGTTTTGGAGCAAATGCATTGAACATAACTTTTGTCTTCTGTGTGTTCAGTTTCAATCCTACACGCAGGCTAGCCTCTGCTAGTTCTTGTAACATTTCATCCAATTTAGAAGGACTACTACTGGTGATAACGATATCATCGGCAAACGAAATTCATTCAGTGGTTAAGGAATTCACTGTTTATTTTAAGTCCTTTTTTTGTCCAGTTCAGTTCCTTGAAGACTTCCTCTAAAACTGCTGTGAAGAGTTTTGGTGAGATAGTGTCTCCTTGTCTCACTCCTTTTCCAAGGTAGCTTTTTTTTATCCAAATGAATGGTAGCAGTCGCTTTACTAAATATCTTCTGGAGAATACTAATATTCACTTCCGGCTATTTCCGTTCTTTCCAGAGCTTTCACTACAGCATGTGTGAACACTGACAAGGGAATCCCTCGAATATGTATGTCACAGATTTCCACCAAATTGAAATATGTTACTCATCTGAAGCTACTACAGATTCTTTCAAAATAAACCGAGAAAACGAAAACATTTGAGCCCATATAGCCATACAAAGACTCCATTGTTAAAGCTGTGTGTATGTGTATTATTTCGCTCTCCACTTATTTCTTCACTATTCAACAATACGCACGAATCCACTTCACGAGAAAGCAACGCTATCGCTTCTACGGTGTGCTTGCATGCAAAAAAAAAAGGCTATGTGGGGTTCCCTTGTGAATCGAAAGCTTTCTCAAAGTTGATGAAGGCAAAGCAAAGTGGTACTTCATATTCATTGTAGCGTTCGATAAATTCTCTAATAACTTGAATGTAGTCAATCGTATATATCAACTTTGAAAGCCCGCTTGTTCTTTTGGTTGTGCAGAGTCTAATGCTGAATCAAGTCTGTTTTTCAGGACTTTACTGAAGATCTTATAAACAACTGACAAAAGGCTGATAGGACGATAGTTCTGGATATTTTCTCTGTCTCTTCTTTTTTGAAAAACAGAACCATCATTGCATTATTCCAATCATCTGGTACATCTGACATCTCAAGGCATTTAGTGAAAAGACCTGCCAGTAACTTGTTGAATTCTTCTCCTGCTTCCTTAATCAAGTCGATTGTAACTCTGGGCACTTTCCTTTCTTCATGGATTTAATAGCCTTGTCAACTTTGCCTTCCATAACCGGTGACACTTCATCTTTTCCTTTCAGTTGGTCTGCTCTTCTTACATCATTATCATCCTCATATTTGTAAAGTTTATTGTAGAAGCCCTCTACAATTTCGATGATTTCACTTCCATTCTTCGTGATTGTGCCATTTGCTCTCTTGAGTGCAAATATTCCTCTTCTTCCGATGAACGCATATTTATAAGAAGAAAGGACGAGACACAAAAACCCTGGAATACAATAGATAATAGTTAATAAATAAAAATGAAAAATAAAATAATAATTAACAAAAAACAAAATAATAATAAAAATAAGTAAAATCAAAATAAGACTATAAAATCAAATAAAAAGCTGACGTTTCGGATAGAGCCTATCCTTTATCAAAGCTTTCTTCCGATGCAGAGCTTTCTCTTCGCAGTTTTCAAACTCTTGTTATCTTCAACCGCCTTCTTGACAAGACTGCAGTTGAACTTCCGAACATCTTCTGTGATGTGTTTCCGTATTGTCTTGCAAGACAATGCAAGACGAAAATATTATCCAGTTTCAAATGTTTGTAACTCGGAACGTTATTGTATTCGATCAGTCCATTGTATTTCATATACAGAGTTCAACTTATTACTTCACACTTTCACAAGTGGACTCAGTCTTTAAACCGGCATTTTTATATTGTTGCAATAAACTTCACATGTTTTCCAGGAAAGCCAAGTGCCATAAAAACTCAATTTGAGCCCGGGGGTGTAAATTAAAGCCAGTCTTGAATAAGGGCCTGAACTGTTGGCACAATAGCATAGCCTAATAATAAAAAGTCTGTAAAGTCTCATTTTCATGTGTGACCTTTTTTGTACTACGCTTGTGTGAAAATCCCTAGCGGCCAGTGAGCTGTTTAAAGCCAGTTTAAAGGATATTGCAATAGTGTAGCCTAAGAAAAAAACCCACATCATATTATGATCGTCACTATTTTTATTCACTTGATTGAATTAATAAAATTTTTGATAAATTCGATTAGGAATTTTTTATTTCTGGAAATTTCAATAGAAATAATTCGTGGTTCATTAAATTAATAAAATATTTTATGGTTCATTGTACATAAGTACTCATCCATCAATGAGTCAGCATGGAGGCGTCCAATTATATATACAAGGTGATTATAATTAAAGTCCCTTTGTAAAAATGCTATAAAAAAACAACCATGAGTCCGAATGACTTCAAATTTGGACTGAGCATTCTTGAAGAAGGGGCATTTGATATGGGATAAGAAAAAAATAGTTCCAAAATTTATCACTAGATGGCGCTGTAAGCGGCATAACGGAAGCGGATTCAGCTAGAAGTGACATTTTGAATTGAAATACGACGGCTTTGGCATGAGTTGTTTATGGCATGATGTTTTTACATTAAAGTTGGTCAAGGAATGCAATTGACACTAAGACAAGTTAAACATGATTTTTTTTTTATTATACAGTACAGTATTAGCAAAAAATCAACTGTACCGGTCAATGAACATGATTGCTTCGGGTTTGATGATGGAAAACATGACTTTCAAGTCATTTAACAGTTGTGGCACTGTTAGTGCAAAGCCCATCCACCACGGCAAGGTCGTAGCACATCGGATGGGAAAAATCGGTTTTTAATTGTCCTTGGGCCAAAAACCGCATAAAAAGCA
>JAHWFO010022643.1:126118-139043 GCA_023313115.1 Rhysida immarginata
TCGGTTTTTAATTGTCCTTGGGCCAAAAACCGCATAAAAAGCAACAATGGAAACGCCTATTAATTATCTCGGGACTTGCGCAAGACATGTTCAATATGCTGTCCACCATTTTCCTCCGCAAGTTTTAACCGATAAACAGCATGTTCCACAACAGACCGGAGTGTCTCCGGGGTCACGTTGTGAACGTGGTGCGTAATCCGAGCCTTCAATTCCGCTAAATTTGCAACTGGGCCACTGAACACATGATTTTTAAGGTAACCCCAGAGCCAGAAGTCACAAGGATTGAGGTCCGGTGATCTTGCAGGCCAGGCTCTCGGAAAATGACGGCTGATAATTCTATCATCTCCGAAATGTGTCTTCAGCAGTTGCTTCACTGGCTTTGCAATGTGCGGAGGAGCGCCATCTTGCATGAAAATTATTCTATCCACGCATGCATGCTGTTGAAGTGTTGGAATTACCTGGTTGCGTAAAAGACACGCATACCGTTGACCATTGACTGTACAGGTAACGGGACCCGCAGGACCCACTTCCTCGAAAAAAAATGGCCCTATAATCAATGATGCTGTCATCCCGCACCACACAGTTACCTTTGCAGAATGAAGCGGTATTGAAACACATGCGAAAGGATTTTCCGTTGCCCATATCCTGCAATTTTGTGTATTGACAACGCCGTGGAGATAAAAATGGGCTTCGTCTGTCCACAAGATGTTCCATGGCCATTCATTGTCCACTTCCATGCGAGCTAGAAATTCTAAAGCAAACGTGTGTCTAATTGGCAGGTCAGCAGGAAGTAACTCCTGAACATGGGTAATTTTATAGGGATAACAATGCAGGATATTGCGTAAAATTTTATTGACCGTGCTCACAGGCATGTCTAAAGTTCGGGCAATTCCCCGTGCACTGCACGTTTGCACACCACTGTTCGACCCTTCCTCTAATGCTTCAGCCACATCTTCTACTGACGTCAAAGCAACTGCTTTCCTCCCTCTGCCAGATTTCACTGCAAAAGAACCTGTCGCTTCGAATTTTTTAATCATACACCTCAGAGCCTTTGCAGACATCGGACCACATCCTTTTTTCATTCCCTTTAATACCCGAAATTTCTTTAAAGCTGCTATGGCAGAGTCGCCATTCTTGTAAAAGAGCTTCACAAGCAGAGCGCGATCCTTCATTGACAGACCCATGGCAAGCTGCTGAGATACAAATATGACGAGAACGCCATGAGGCCTGCGTTTTTATAACACATGCAATGTCTCATGCGCATGCGTATCTTTCAATTTGCATAGTACAAATCCTCCTAGGCATAATATGCCGCTTACAGCGCCATCTAGTGATAAATTTTGGAACTATTTTTTTTCTTATCCATATCAAATGCCCCTTCTTCAAGAATGCTCAGTCCAAATTTGAAGTCATTCGGACTCATGGTTGTTTTTTTATAGCATTTTTACAAAGGGACTTTAATTATAATCACCTTGTATATAATATCAGACAATAGATTTGGAATTTGTGTTAGTATTTTATCAAATTGCAATTAATTTTTCCGTGTAGATTCGATGTATTCAATATAATTAAAAAAAAAAAACACTGTTGTTTTATCATACCAATCTATATGATTATAATAATGAATTATTTTCCATGTTATAATACTATAAAATGAACCATACAGCGTGTAAAAATAAGTTTATTTTGAAAATAATATTCTATTATGTAATAGAATTTTTAAAATAGAATATTTAGTATCTACTGATATCTAGGGGGTATTTACACAAAAAAATGTTTGCTACCCCCTCCCCGTCTCCAAATATCTTGTTCCGATTTTTAAACTATCTGGTCACTATAATAGCAATTACTGATTAGAAAAACGTTATTATTTTAAATGAAGAAAAATAATAATGTCATGAGCTATTTAAAAAAAATACGTAAACATTCGAGCCCAACCGACTTACAATCTCGGCGACTAATCCAGAGAATTCCACAGTCTCTTTGTTGCCAAATACAAATTTTCAGTTGTATAATTATATTTCAATCCCAGTTTAAGGAAAAAATACATTTAACTATAGATGTACATAGAAAATTTATGAAATACATAAAAATAATAAAAAACTATAGATTTAACTGAGGAAAAAGTTTTCTTCCAGTTTCTTGACTAACTAAAAACAATTATGTTGAATTTATTTACTCAATTGATAATTGCATGTATTTATTTCAAATTTCTGTTAGAAGAGCGGGTAAAAAAAAACTTAAAAAAAAACCAACAAAACCAAAACATAAAAATAGAATTAATATTAACCAAACTGATCACGACTATAATAAATAAACATAAAACATCATTATAAAAAGTCTAAGATTTTCTTTTTATTCCAGATTGAAAGAGGCTTTTTATTTATCAAACCCATGCTAATTTTTAAATATACAGGGTGTGCCAAAAAAAGCGGGACGGCCGAATATTTCGCGAAATTTACATCGGATCGAAAAACTGAAAAACATGTGTTCAATATTTTTCAAAAATCTGTCGAATGACACCAAACACGACCCCCCACCCCCTGGGGTGGAGCGGGGGGCAACTTTGAAATCTTAAATGGAAACCCCCATTTTTTATTGCAGATTCAGATTCTACGTGTAAAACTGTATTCAGTACCATAAAAATTTCCACCCCCACCCAACTCCCGGGGGTATAATTAAGAGGAAATCAATTTTTTCAATGAAAATATTTAAAACAATCAAAATAATTAACATACTCAATACAGTATTTTAATGCACTATTGTAACATTGTTTAATTCTTGATGGATGGTTTTGTTATCATGGAAAATAAGATTTGTGAAAAAAATCTATCAATGATAGTACGTATTTTCATTTCACAAAATGCAAATATCATCGTTTAAATTAACATAATAAAATCGTTCAAATTACTCTTTCTTATTCTTTCCGCTTGTAAACAAATTCTTTTCTTTATTAATAAATACGTAAACGAAAAGTGGACTATTTTTGTTGTGATTTTTTGTGCTTCATCCATTTGGTAGGTACTTTTTAAATGACACATTAGTTCAACTGTTTAAGTTGATTCAAGCAGATGAACCTTCGTCTGTAAAGAAAAATTTGACTTGAAAAAATGTTTTTTCTTTCAGAATGGCTCATCTTAATGAACAAGAAAGAATATCATTACTGATGATGGTAGGCTGGGGTGATAGGAAAAGGTCATACTCGGAAGCAAGAGATATTTTCAGTGATACTTTTCGAATTGGAATGGATCCTACCTCCAAATCGACTGTGGAGAGAACGGTTAGAAGATTTGAAGCTACAGGCTCTGAGAAAGATCGAGCTAAATTAGGAAGACCAAAGTCAGCAACAAACGAAGAAGCGTTGAATGTTTTATTATCATTTACGGAAAATCCTCACAGTAATCTTCGTAGAACTGCCCAAGCTCAAGAAATTGGTACATCTTCAATCCGCAGGATTTTGAAAAGTAATAAATTGCTTTCTTACAAAATGACACTTGTTCATGAGATAAATGAAGATGATCCCGACCGACGTTTAGAATTTTGTGAGGACATGATGGTTAGAATAGATCAAGATCCAGACTTTCTTTACAACATTGTATTCTCAGATGAAGCAACATTTCAATTGAATCGGCATAATTGCAGGTATTGGGCAGACGAGAATCCTCATTGGATGCGAGAGAGCAAAACCCAATATCCACAGAAATTAAACGTTTGGGCTGGAATAATAAATAATCATTTGATTGGGCCATTCTTTATCGATGGTAATCTTACTGCTCAAAGGTATGAAAACATGCTTCGAAATGAAATAATTCCAGCAATAAGGGAGATTAGATTTTTCTGAACGGACGGAACGTTCGTAATTATTTAGATGAACATTTTCCTGTTCGTTGGATTGGACGAAGAGGTCCGATCGAATGGCCTGCCAGGTCACCAGATTTAACTCAACTTGATTTTTTCTTGTGGGGTTATTTAAAAAATCGGGTTTACGAAACGAAACCTCAAAATTTAGATGAATTGCTTCAGAGAATAATTGATGTAGCTGCCCAAATACCTGCAGAATACTTAAACAATTCCATCGAATCTGTTTACCATCGATTAGCTTACTGCCAGGAAGTAAACGGTGCACAATTTGAGCATTTACTACAATAAAGTTATTGGCGCCAATCGTGAGAGGCAAGGGGACTCGCCTGAAACAAGCACCCCGATAAGTGAGAGGCAAGGGGACTCACTAAAAACAAGCACCCCGAAGGGAACAAAAAACTACTACGTCCACGTCGTTGTTCTTGGGTTATGCTAAACGTAGTTTTTTACTAAAGTCGGATACAAACTCAACGAAAGACGTTAACCTTATATTAGCTGTAGAAATACTTTCACTTGCGAGAAAGAATTGTTTTTGCAATTAGAGCGCCATCAATCGGTCGACTGTCATACTGTATCATTAGATAGCCTTTTCAAAATTACTAATTTTGTGTTCCGAAGCGTATGTCCCGAGAAATTTGACCGTTTGCAGACTTCTGATCTGTATTTGTTTTTCTGCGATTACAGCGCCATCTATCGCGAATCAAAAAAAAAAATTCAGCTAAAACTTGTTCACTTTTTCACGTACAATCCGAATCTGCAATAAAACAAATGGGGGTTTCCATTTAAGATTTCAAAATTGCCCCCCGCTCCACCCCCGGAGGTGGGGATGGGGGGTCGTGTTTGGTGTTATTCGATAGATTTTTGAAAAATATTGAACACGTGTTTTTCAGTTTTTCGATCCGATGTAAATTTCCAGAAATATTCGACCGTCCCACTTGTTTTGGCACACCCTGTAGAATCAGTAACGAAGTTTTAATTAATTTCGTATGCAAATGTGTGACGGTTGTATTCAATTCTGAATTAAATTCTTAAATTAAGAAATAAGGTATGATAAAAAAACTGTTGCATCTATTATAGTATTATATTTTTTATAGGGAGTGCAAGTGACTACGCTGATTCCAAACATTGGATCGCCGATTCCAAACATTGGAACCACACAATATACGTACTAGTAACGTTGAAACGGGCGGCCAGTAAAAATGACATCTCTTAAATTATTATGTTAATTTGTGTAATTTATATTATTATTAAGACATTTAATACCATTATATAATTTATACATTAATATTAGAACACTTTTTAATCACTAAAATCGTTCGCGGATCTTTCTTTTTAATCGTTCGCGGATCTTTCTTTCTTTGGGAAAACGATAGATGTCTAAATCGCTGTTTTGGCTCCTTCTTGAGCAGTGAGGAACTAAACAATTTCACATCTTAAATGTGTTATAAACACTGGGCTTATACAAAACGATTTTATTCCATCCCTACTTTGGAACCATGTTAAATTCCGAAGCGAGAAGACTTGTTTGGAACCAAATCGAGTCACGTGACTGAAGAATTCCAAGGACTGACGTCACACTTGCACTCCCTATAATATTCTCTTTTTGCCTTTACTGCATGAAAGTGTTAAATGCTCCAATGAAATTAATAATTTTAAATTTGTACTTATATGTAAATCTTCAAAAATAAGAGCAAAAGTATTTTATAGGATTCATTTAAATCATAATTGATTTAAATGTATAAAATCATAGAAATGTATAATATATTCAAAAGTATAATGATATGTATTATCTTCAAAAATGTAATCGAAAATAATAATATAATAAAATATTTTTAAAAAGCCTAAATAAACGATTTTTAGCATCTATTTTTCATCAAGGCCGCCTACTAGCCGCTTGGTGCGCGATTGTGCTGAGATGTAGAGTTGAGCTGGTTTTACACTAGCAATCTTTCCCGGGAAAGTGGCGAGCTGTACCCGCGAAAGTTGTTTACACTATTCACAAACGAGGCTGTACGCGGGTAAGATGAGCACGCTAACTTTCCCGAGCTGGCTTTCCCGGGTAGTGTGGCTCGCTTCGCGAAAACGAGGCTCATCTCCGTTGATGCCATTGAAACATAAGAAAAAATGGCGGAAGATAAGCCGGGCAACGAAGCAATGGTGTATGAGAAAAGAATAAAGGTGAAATTCACATTTTTCGAGTTTGTGTTATTGTTACTGATATGTTGGACTCCATGTTTGTTACAACAGAACAGGAATGACGATTAAAATAAATCTGCCTTCGTTACATACTCGAGAAAACTTTCTCGGGAAAGATGCTTTTAATGTAAACAGTTAAGCGGCTACAGCAGGCTCTAGCAAAGCGATCGCAGCCCGGGTAGCCTTTCCCGCTAATAAAGCGAGCTAGTGTAAAACCAGCTATAGTCACACAACAAAGACGCCGCCCTTGAGTTTACAGACTTGTTATTATTAGGCTATGACAATAGTCCCTGGTCTCCAGTTGATTTTATACAAACACCAGCGATTCTGAAATGGAAAACATTAATAGCTACTAGCAAATTTCTGTAGTTTATGACATAAACTTTAAAATTTCATTTTTAATAATTTTTATTTTTCTCACTAAGTAGCATGTCAAAAATTCATATTTTTTTGTGAATTACTCTTAATATGGAATACATTCTTTGCATATATTTCTATTTGATTTTTAATCACAAATATCACTATCCTATTTTAGGCTATCTTGATGGAAGAAGAAAATAAGAGTCAGGCTGATAGGCTGCTGAGCATGGATGAGCGCAAGCGGCCTTATAACAGCATGAAGGAAATTCGAGAACCAACTGAAGAAGAAATGGAAGCATATTACATGAAAAAGAGACGTGATGATGACCCAATGGCAGACTTTCTTGGCAGAGATTGAATTGAATTTTGTGTGTAAATAAGCACGTATTTTTATATAAAAATAAAAATTAGGATATGTTATTATCCTTATAAAATGTACATATAATTGTCTCAATGTATATAATACCATTATAATTTCTGGAGATTTTTTTTTTAGAGCTTAATTGTAATTTTTCAATCTTTCTGTATATTTATATAAATATTACAGAATTTGTATTGATAAATTAGAAGGAATTTTTATTCCTTAGTAGCACAAACAGATACTAAATTGAATAATGAGAGTCAGATGAAATGATCAGTTGAAATTGGAATCCTATGGTACTTGTTTGACAAAGGAGTAGAATTAAAGAACAAACAAAAAGTGTAATACAGTAGAACCTCCGTAGAGCGAACGTCGATATAGCGAAATTCTCTCAATAACGAAATTTTTCTGTGGTCCCGGCAAAAATCCTATTGATTTAATGCTTTTTCAATCTCCATATAGCGAAATCTTTATAGCGTAATTATCCCTATAACGTAAGGATTTTTCGGTCCAGACAATAAATTTTAAGGTATATTTTAGCTCTTTATTACGAAATTTGGTTCCCTCATTTAGCATGACCGGACAACCAACGAACGAAATCTTCGTTAACGAAGTTAAAAACAAGTTCTTACGTCACAAGCTCTGCCCAGTTGGCTACGACTATGGCATTAGGCTTATTTTATCGAACAATTTTATTTTATTATTGAACAAAATTACGAAGTGTTCTCGAGAACAACGTTATCGCACAGGAATAATGGCGGCCTGCTGAGGAGTTTAAATGTGCAAGCATGTTAAAAGTTATTCTCTATGAGAATCAGCACGAGAACTACTATAAACGCTTTCGAAACTCGGATGATTTTTTATATTAAAATCTTTAATATTTGTTCAAATTTATGAATTTATTTTTTTGAAAGTTTAAGCCCATAAACATTTTTGTGAAATGTAATTTTACCGAGGCCGACGAAAAAACACTCGAGTGTTTTTTCGTCGGCCTTAATATACACGCTTATGGATAAGTTCTATCGGTATTTTTCCGTAAAGTACGTATTACAATATTATTTTCGACCTGTTCTGCTTTCAAATTTTAATTATTTCAGAAAAAATAATCGCCATCCAAACAAAATTTTCAGCAATGGCGGCCTAGATGACTTTAGATAGGCAGCGATGTCAAGTATCGAAAAAGTTTGTTCTTAATGTTAAGAAGCATTCAAATAAATTAATATAAAACACTAAATTTTTATATATAAATACTAAATTTAAAATATATACTTAAATAAATGCAATTATCTGCAATTTATACATCAAAATTATGCAAATTTTAGCACCACCATCTATATAGCCAAATGATTTTGCCGGTCTGTTGAGTTTCGCTGTACGGAGGTTCTACTGTACAGTGCTCCCTCTATATAACTGGACTCTACATAACATTAAGTCCATAGGGTAGATGTACCAGTAATTGACAGTTTAAGACATTACTGTGAAACAAAATTGTGTACGTAATACAAATTGTATTTTGAAATTTTTCTAATTATACCATTAAATTGTAAATGGAATGCAGAATGCGCCAATCTCTATACAATTATTATATCTTTAAAAGTTATTAAGTTATTAAATTTTTTCCTAACTAATGCATGAATCGCCAGTAGTTGACAGTTAACGCACCAGAAGTTGACAGCGAGTTTCACCAGTAATTGACAATACTTTAATTACACATTTTTATCATATATTTTTACAAAAAAAAATGATAACATTCAAAAGTAACTGAAGAAATGAGGCATTTTTAAGAATGTGTAAAGTATTTAGCAACACTAAAATTGTGCTTTTTAAAACTTAAGTTGTTCATATTGATCATTTATCATTTTTCCCCCTTTGAAATAATAAATAAAATCAGTCTATTCCCATGTAGAGTGCAAAGATCATAAAAAACGAAGGTGTTTTCCAGTAGTGCAGTATCATCAGATCTTGGCTAACAATTTGTTCATAGAAAAACTTGATTTTTGACAACTGTTCTCCTACTTTGCAAAATTCATCCAATTCATCCTATGCTACGTCTTATCATAGTAAACAGAGTAGTAGTTTTCTTCTTGGAAGATAACTTCTCCTGGGCTATCTGTTGATCGTCTCTGTGACAAGATTAACAAAAAGAATCGGCGAATAGGGCGTAGAAGATTTACACTACTGTTTATAAAAATCGCAACACCCTGATGGAATGGTCTAATCCATATGCAATTTGCAATATTTGCATACAATGGCTCAGAGTATAAATGATTAGATTTTCAGAGTAATTGCTTGAAAGAACACCATGCCTCGACGACGACGAAGGGTACCATATCAACAGCTGACAGACTTTGAAAGAGGACGCATAATTGGTCTGCGTGAAGCGGGATGGTCGTATCGTGACATTGCTGCTCGTGTAGGACGTAATGCAACGACAATTATGCGTGCATGGAGGCAGTGGAGCGAAGAGAACAGGGCACACCGAAGACCAGGCTCAGGAAGACCCAGCACGACGACACCGCGAGATGACAGACACCTCTATCGCATGTGTGTAGCAGATCGTACAGCCACTTCCACAGTGTTAGCACAACAGTGGGTTGCTACAGTAGGCAGGACAATGTCTGCTAGCACTGTACGACGCCGTTTGATTTCCAGAGGATTGATGGCACGAGTACCATTGTTGCGGATTCCTTTGACTCAAAACCAACGGCGCCTCAGGTTGCAATGGGCCCAATCAACACCAACAGTGGCAAGCTGAATGGCAACAAGTTGTGTTTTCGGATGAGTCAAGGTTTAACTTGCAGCAC
Organism: Rhysida immarginata; assembly: GCA_023313115.1. NCBI lineage: Eukaryota > Metazoa > Arthropoda > Chilopoda > Scolopendromorpha > Scolopendridae > Rhysida > Rhysida immarginata. The sequence goes on from JAHWFO010022643.1 coordinate 135,701, forward strand.
CATGACGGCAGGATACGAGTCAGAAGACATCGTGGCGAGCGCGACCTTCCAGAATGCATCCTGCAGCGTCATTCAGGACAAACGCCAGGGGTGATGGTGTGGGGTGCAATCAGTTACCAAGGCCGTTCCCGTCTGATCAGAATCCATGGCAATCTGAACAGTGACCGGTACATCAGGGAAGTTGTGCAACCCGAGGTCATCCCCTTCCTGCAGAACCTTCCAGGCGCTGTATTCCAACAGGACAATGCCCGACCGCATGTGGCCAGAAATGTCCTCGCCTTTTTCCAAGCACATCAGACGCCCTTGTTCCCCTGGCCTGCTCGTTCACCAGACATGTCCCCAATCGAACATGTGTGGGACAGGGTTGCTCATCGATTGGCTCGTCAGACTCCTGCAGCAGCAACTGTGGATGAACTGTATACCCGTGTAGACAGAGCATGGCAGGACATTCCCCAGGCCCTTATTCAGAGCTTGTTTGACTCAATGCCACGACGTTTAGAGGCTGTAATTGCATCCCACGGTGGTTTCACCCGATACTAATGTGACAATAAAACGCATTGTATTGACCTGAAAATCTAATGGTTTCTTTTCTGACCCATGATATGCAAATGCTCCAAATTTAATGCAGATTGGGCTATTCCATCAGGGTGTTGCGATTTTTATAAACAGTAGTGTATGTTAAAGTGGGTGATCTAGAAATTGACAGGCAAGTTCCTATAATTGACACAGTAGGTTAAATACTGGAAATTCAGAAGTTACACTTAAAACATAATACCATAATGTTTCCTTATTATTACCCTACATTCTAAACCACATTTATATTTTGTGTTTTTTTTTTAAACACAGAAATTATCAATTACTGACAGATTATGTCAATTACTAGTGACACTAGATATCTGGGTTCTAGTAATTGACGGTGGATTAAAACAGTTAAAAAATTAGTCATCAGAAATTCTGTTACTACTAGAAGTATTGTCCACTGATCACACAAAAGGGTTCACGTAAAATTAATAACAAATCTTGCATAACATTCATGAAATAAATTCAAGTACTCAAACCCTCGTGTAGTGGTTCATTACAAGGTTTTTTCGACTCCATAAGGCATTGAACAATTGACACGTGTTTGTGGCCATAATAGGGACCGAAGTTCCTTGTTTTTTGCTTTTCTGGGAAGCCTAATACGTTGTTTAATAAGAGGTGGCAACCCCAGTCCCTTTTCTTGCTTTACTTTATTAAAAGCCTTTAAATCGTGGATTGTCAATTACTGGTACACTGTCAACTACTGGTACATCTACCTTATAACGAAGTTTTTTTTTCCGAAAAATAAAAACTTTGTTTGATGGACTTGCCATTATAAATTTGTAGAGTGTCGTTATATAGAGGGAGCACTGTACTACCCAAATAGAAACTTGGAAAAAAAAAGAGGAAATGACATATTCACAAAGACGTTAAATTATATGAACAATATGGGATGTATGTTAATCCTTGGGATCTGGAGTATTCCAGATAAGGTTTCCCCCACCCCTCCCAAATTATATTCCCTGTAGTTTGGAGCACTAAGTCTTATAATCAAATTGAACTATACAGTGCATCTGCATAGTTTTAGGACTGAATATTTTGTGCGAATGTTATGGGTGTCAACTATCAGGTGATGACAAACCTGTTAACAATATATCTCGACATGTTTTGTCATGTATCGTCAGTAGGTGGTGACATGTCTCGACCATGTACTCATCATGGATTCAAGCATGGAGTAATGAGTAGTGATTAAGTGCTGTTTTAAAGCCGATAAAACTGCGACAGAAACCCTCGAGATGGTAAATGCCACAGAGGAATAAGAAACAGAGGGGAAACTCCATATAGCTGCAAGGGAAACTTTTCCGAGATCACCTGACAAAAGTCAACCAATGAAATTTTCCTTAAAAACACTCCTGGCTTCGCGGCGCTACTGTCGGTTTAGTCATAATTACGTCATTCTCCCGCAAATCATAGCCAACTAAAGCTGGTTTTACACTAGCTCGCTTTATTAGCGGGAAAGGCTACCCGGGCTATGCTCGCTTTGCTAGAACCTGCTGTAGCCGCCTAACTGTTTACATTAAAAGAATCTTTCCCGAGTAAGTGAAGAAGGCAGATTTATTTTAATCGTCATTTCCTCTTCCGTTGTAACAAACATGGAGGCCAACATGTCAGTAACAATAACAAAAACTCAAAAAATGATTTTCATCTTTATTCTTTTCACATACACCATTGCTTCGTTGCCGGGCTTATCTTCCGCCATATTTTCTTACGTTTCAATCGTATCAACGGAGATGAGCCTCGTTTTCGTGAAGCGAGCCGCACCACCCGGGAAAGCCAGCTCGGGAAAGTTAACGCGCTCATCTTCGCTTGTGAATAGTGTAAACAACTTTCGCGGGTACACCCCGCCACTTTCCCGGGAAAGATTGCTAGTGTAAAACCCGCTTAAAAATACGGGCCCCGGCGCGATCCGAGGTCAAAGCGATGACGTCATACCCGTAGGCTGGTAGTTTCAAAAACTCAGAATGTTTATTACGAACAGTTTAGTACATATATTAAACAAACTTTTTAACTTTTATAATTAACTGAATCATAAAAGATTATGAGATTACGATAAAACACTGCTTTTAAAATCATAAAAGATTGAGATCTTGCTTTTTTTTTTTAAACTTGATTATAAGATTTACTTATCATTTTAAATTTAACTGGCTATGATTTAACAATTTATTTGCAAACTAAAAAATTTATAATGTAAAAATAAAAAAAGATCAATTGAAAATTAAATAAATATTTTATTAAACTTCAAAGTAATATCAAAGAAAACAATACAGAAAAATTACAAATTCCTTATTTCTTCAGCTCCCAAGTTTTCTTATTTTGCTTTTACAATTTTTAGCATCACAGCGTTCATCATTAATAATTTTAGTAAAATTATTTAACAAAATTTTAGAATCGAGTAATATAATATTTTTCAGTTTTTTCACTATTAATAAACTGTAAAAACATTCTTCCGTTCAAATCTTCCCTTTTTATACAACTTAAGTTTTGTTGCCATTTTATTCTAGCTGGCTCTGATTTGTGAATCGTAATTTGAACTGCAACCGTAAACACTGCATTTTCTGGGTATTTTGAGGCACTACAAAATATGAAATGAAAAAGTTTTTATTCATCAATTATACACTATAGAAAAGTAGAGTCATGTTATATATCAAGTTACAGCACCGTCGGGGAATTGAAAGTTACCTTTATAAGCGCAGTTTACAAAAACTCGGTTATTCGGGAAAATTATCTCAAAACAACTGTAAATAATATTTACTAAATATTAGAA
>JAHWFO010022643.1:174043-195650 GCA_023313115.1 Rhysida immarginata
GGGGGGGTGCTTTCTCAGCTGGCGACAAAGCAGATATATAGTAATGGCGCCTGCAGTGTAATAACATGGAAGAATGGAGATTAGTTCCACTTTTCGCCGCCTTCAAATTGCCCCAAAGATGGCGGCCAAATAAGCGATCTACTTATTTCATATCGTTGGGTTCAACGTCGTTTTCTCGTAATAGGCCTCGTACACCTTAGCTTTCGTCACGACTCTGCGTCACTAAGCGGCAGTTTCCGGCAATAGTCCTGTGAGACGCTGAGACTATTAGCATAGGGCGAAGGGCGATTTCGTTCTCATTACAACAATCCAGTAGTCAATCCACGTTTTATTTTATTAATTAGAATTTTGTTAGTTGCCAGGCTACTACTGCAGTATGAGTAATCAAAATTGCTCTGTTATGGGCTGTAGCAATACCTATAAAAATACGAGTTCTTCACATCCCAAAATACGCTCAGTCTCTAACGCCATGTCTGACGATCGAGATGCTTCCTCATATTGACAGTATCGCTCATGTTTGTTGTGCGCTAGCAAACCTTCAGAGTTCCATTATACAGGAAAGCAGGCCTGAGTCTGTGGAAACATATGTTTTCTTTCTGAATAATAATTTTAAATTTCTTTTCATACTACATGATCTAGAGTTACGATGCTTTGAAGCAAAAATTTGTAATTCACCGCTTCCATCGTTGTTTCTGAGAAACAATGATGAACAAGGTGAATGACAAACTTGTGCTTCGAAGCATCGTAATTCTCATATCATGAAGTTTTTCCCCCCTGAGTGGATGCCCCCTTACCGTGGGTCAGGGTTTTGGGTGTTTCAGGGATTCTGTGAGCTATGCTGGTTGTAGCACTGCTACTTTAGGGTCACCCGTACCAGAAAGGTCATGGTTGAGAAGTGAGACAAACATATCTAAACAAACATATCTCATGTTGTCGACGAATGAAAGAAAGTATATGTTTGTTTATTTTTTCATATGTTATACAGTAAGGAGGCAGAATTCTACTAAAGTACAGCAGTGATTGCATGGCAAAATAAGCTAAACGAACGGCGAGCGTAATTGCTTTTGCCACAACAATGGCTGCCATGGGCCTCGTGACTGCCCTTGAACCAATGAAAGATGAGGATTGGCGGTATAAAAGGATGTCGCTACTCTCTACATCTAGTGCTCTAATTTCGTTCCTACAGCAGCACTACTTATAGATGGAATTGAGAGATAGTTTTCTCTGAATAGGTGACATGATAGTCACTGAAATCGCGCGTTAGGTTAATTTGATATTAAACATTTAAACAATTATTATAAAGAACAATGGCGAAGAAACGCATCGCTGATGGCTGCAACAAACACTCTTCTTCGGTGTTCATCGCTCGACAGTTCACGCATGAGGACCATGTTGAACGGCCAATCCTGTCATCTGCAACTCCAACATTAAAATCTTCTCGGTCATCTAGATGTTGTGATTAAATTGTTTTCACTGGCTCCTTTTCTTTAGGATCGAATATGTAAGATTCCAAACCAGTATTTTTTTAGACATTTTCTAGTAAATGAGCCCTTACGAACAGCCGAAAGTCAATGCATTTACTATGCAAAAAACATTAAGTAATCAGTCCTTTGGAAACTGAGTAATCACACACGCAACGGAATTTGTACGTGCACAATAGAAAGTAGTCCTACGTTTGTTTACAAATGTAATATATTTCTTTTTTTTGTATTTGTAATGATTACATATATTTTACCGCCTTTCATGTAGAGTGGACTGTTCCTTTAAGGAACCTTTGTCAAGACACTGCATGAGGTGACTGGCTGAAATCTGATTCCATACATAAGTTTGGTATTGAGATGGATAATTTAATAAGACTGTTGTGCTAATGATACATTATAATTTTTACACTACATGGGTTGAATAAAAATTATATACAGGGTGTTTCATAATTGGTGTCCCGTCTTTAGGTCCAAATAACGACTCAAAGGGAACAGTTTGGGGGAACATGAATATTGATAATTTGGTTTTAATGTCCCCTAATTCAGAATAAAAACATTTCGCGTCCCTTGGGGTGAAGGGGTAAATTTTGAAAATTTTAATTTTGTAGGGGTAGGGATTAGACCCCATGTGTTATTTAGAAAGTTGTAGAGCATCATGTAAAATGTGGGTTTAGCAGAAAACCTGGTGAAAAAATCTCATGCCCTGCCCTTTATCGAGTGGGTAAAGTGAAAGGTATGGCTAGCTAATGTAGACAAAAACAGAAAAACTCATTAGAAACTTAATAGAACTTTATTACTGATTAGAAAACAGTACATTTGAAAATGAATGAGAATGAAGGAGTCGTTACTCTGAAAAGCTAATAAAATTCTAATAATTTCTAATAAGTAATAAAGTTATAATAAGTTTCTAATGAGTTTTTCTGTTTTTGTCTACATTAGCTAGCCATACCTTTCACTTTACCCACTCGATAAAGGGCAGGGCATGAGATTTTTTCACCGGGTTTTTTGCTAAACCCACATTTTACATGATGCTCTACAACTTTCTAAATAACACATGGAGTCTAACCCCTACCCCTACAAAATTAAAATTTTCAAAATTTATTCCTTCACCCCCAGGGACGCGAAATGTTTTTATTCTGAAAATTAGGGGACATTAAAACCAAATAATCAATATTCAATTTTTTGACATGTAGCCATGAAAGTTTTGTTATATTTTAATTTTGATGATATATAATTATTTAGTATTTTCTTTATATTTTATTATCCTAGTCCGGGCAATATTGTTAATAAGTTTTTTTTGTAGAAAATTTCAATACTCCCCCAATCTGTTCCCCTTGAGTCGTTATTTGGACCTAAAGACGGGACACCAATTATGAAACATCCTGTATATAAAAGAGGACATCCATCGACTGACTCACTGACTCATCATCGCACAGCAAAATCTACTGGAGCCACCGACTCGAAAGTCGATGGGGTCATAGGACGGATAGCATAGGGGCGTGCTAGGACGAGTTTTTTCGTAATTCGGACCCCCTGCTCTTCCAGGGGGGTAGAAAGGACTTCCACGTTCGATCGTCTAGCTCCGCCCCCAATAAACACAGATCTTCGAATTTTTGTAGGAACGTTTCTAGCTTCTGTGCCAAAAAAGTAGTTTCCCCAATTTCTGACAATCGAATTTTAAGGGTGTGAAAACTGAAAAAAAAATCGATTTTGAGGGTGTTGAACAAAATTTTCTGATATTTTGATGCAACTTCGCAGGGAATAAAGATAAAGCAACGAAATTAGGAGGGAAGCTTCTTGGGGATATTTGCAAAAAAACAATTTCTGGGCTTTTCGATTTTTGCTTTGTGAAGGGGGCCAGGAGGACCCAAAGATTCCCCCCCCCCCCCCCGTTGGGTTTTTGTGCCGCCTAACTGCGGTGCAGAAATGCAGAGAGCCTCAAAATTGCGCATGGGGATGTAAATGACGTATATAAAAAGGGAACATTCGTTGGTTTTTGAAATCCAAACAATCCCAAAATAGGCCTAATTTTGACATTCGCGTCTGGTCAACCCCACTCTGTGGCAAATTCGCATACAACTTGATATTTGGACCAAGAATACTTCACATAATTTGCAAAAAACTAATTTCTGCTTTTTTTTCATATTTTACCCCTTTGACCCCTTATGGCCCTCCGTAAATATGCGATTTCTCGCAGTTTTTCCAGTATTTCGAGAGTAAAATAGGTCTAGGTTAATGAAATTTGGTACGCAGATGGCAATTAACGACATCAGCTACCTGCTTAGTTTATTTTCCGGACTTTTACCGGATTTTTTTTTTGTTTTGTTTTTCATAAATTAACATACAAACTTGCATGTTGAAAGCTTAGTTTTTACATTGGTCATAAAATATGGATTTTGTTCTTTGATTTAAAATTTATTTCAAGTATGTAAAACAATTTTTCGATTTATTATGATTTAATTTTGATTTATTATAGTTATAGCCGTTTTGGGGGTGTGCTCGGAAAGGATCCGTATCTGGTGATATGCCAAAGCCAAGTGAGTAGTGGAAAAAACTTTCTTATTGTGGATGGTTTGGGTGCAATTCTGTATATGGGGGAGGATAACGCCTACTGCCATTGGGCTTCCTGACCATCTGCAGGAGGCTGGCCGAAGGACTGCTAGAAGGCCTGATGAAGCCATCTGCCATCATGGCCTCAAATTTTTTTTTATGGCCTGCAGCATGTCGAGCAACAGGCGTCTTTGCTTGGAAAAAACGGGGGGTGATGCAGTGGTCTTGATGTGGTGAAAAACCAGTGCCTCCTGATCTATTTTGGATGATAGGGACTGATTGGTTAGCTGCAGAAATTCACACAAGATGTCATAATAAGGGAAGGCAGTGGAGGGGATGAAAAACCTGCTTAAAGAGACGGGGTGCTTCAACGAGGTGCCCTTTGTTGTCAGATGGATGGTGCCGTTGATGAGGCAGTTATAATATACATCCACCAGGAGGTTATACTGGTTCAGGAAATCCACGCCGATGATTGGTTGCTTAACATCAGCGATGACGAATTTCCAGGGGAACTGCTATCGTAAGAGCGACGGTGATCGTTTCTATGCCATACATTTTGATTTGGGAGTTGTTGGCAGCATAGAGGGTCAACTCCACCAGGCGTCGAAGATGGGGGAAGTGGTGCCTGGGGAGAACAGACACATCCGCGTCCGTTTCAATGAGGAAGGTTATCATCAGTGCATTGTCGGCCAGGAAGGTTCAGTCTACGTGATGGTCGCCGCTTGTGGCCAGCTTCGGCAGCCCATTTAGTTTACCGAATTCGTGTCTTTAGTAAATGAACATGGGGGCGTGTACTGACGTGTACGTGCTCCAAATCTAGCATGGAAAAACCATGCTGGGAATGCTTTTTGTTACTTGCTGCTTGGGCCAAGAGCTAGCTGCATTTGTCGGGGGTAGCTTGGCACGGATGTCAATTTGGACTTGTGATGTGGGCACAGCTCAAGAATAGCTTTAGTTAGACCGGTGAGCTGTTGCTGCATTGAGATGCCGGTGGCCTCATGCTATCTCGTATACTTGTGACGAGGACAGAGACACGACCTCTGCGATCTTGTCTGCTATGTTGGCCAGCTTACTTTACTGAGGTCCTTGCTGCAAGTAGCGAGTATATCCTAGGTGCTGGGGGGCAGTCTTGTGAACCACAGTGGTTTTAGGAAATCGTTGCTGGTGTGCTTGCCGGTGAGGTCGCGCATCATCGCCAGCAACTGCAATGGGCGTTGGTCTCTGAGTTTGGTTCCTTGAAGTAACTTTTTAATCTTGGATGATTCGCTTCCAGCGAAAGCGTGAATCAACCTAGTCTTTCATGTGCTGTAAGCATCGGACACTGGTGGTTGCAGGATCAAGTCCTGGACCGTGTGCAGGACGTCAGGGGCATTGGCAGCAACCACGTGGTGGAATTTGTGGTATAGGCCATTATTCTTGTGCGAACCACAACTGGGGTTTTTGGCCCGGAAGGGTGGTTTAATGGCTATGTGGGTCACTTGTGGAGAGGCTGTCTCAGTATTATCTCTGGCCATATTGTTTAAATAGGGTACAAAGGGGATGGTTTGAAAACCACGTGTTGGTCACTGTGAGGGGCTTTCATCATGAAAAACAAAGACTCGTGCCTTTGACACGTGCTGTCAGTGGAAAATGCACAACTAACCACACGGCACGGCTTTGTGGTATGTCTAAAAACAACAATGGTTGCACGTACCTTTTTTGCCTCGCGTTCTTTTTTCCTGGTCATCATCGTGACTGTTGCTGGGCTCCATTTTATGCCATGGTCAGGTTCTCGTGTCTGTAGTCATCATTCCATTTTCTGCCTGGTGGTTGCACTGTTTATGGCGATTGCATTGCTCCTGCTGTGGTGAACCCTTCGGTTCTGCTGGGGGAGGGCTATCAGTCGCTTCTGTCCGGGTAACCAATTGCAGTTTTGGTATGTGTGTGTGGGGACTGGCTGATATCTGACTTTATATATGCGTTTGGTATTGAGAAGGCTAATTTAATAAAACTATTATGCCAATGATACATTATACTTTTTACTCTACATGGGTTGAATAAAAATTAATAATAATTTGAAATGACATACAGTTCGATTTGCTGCTGGATCAGTTATGGAGACGTGATTGATGAATCAGTGTCATTAACTGCGATGTGATCTGGTCGGATGATAGATTTGCTTGTGTGGCTTTCGATCCAGTGTCTACTTCTTGGTTTTCTCAGAATGCCGCTCATGTTTCCTAGGGTGGCCTCTGGTGGTTGTCGGGTGAAGCTTTTTGCTTTGCCGTCATCTGATGACGGAATGCGGAAGCTGAACGCGGAGCTCACCACACTCTATAGCAATTCGACTTTGTTCTTTATATTAAGCACCACAGCTTCTTCTTGGCATTCATCGATGTTGTTAATGTTCTTGGAGGCCTTTCTGACATAAATATTGTTGATTTTGGCCGAGACTGATTGAAAAGGTTACACCAGTGGTTTCCAAACTTTTTTGACTCGAAAAATTTTTCGATTCGCGAATTCCTTTCACAAAGATCTTTTTTGACTGCATTCGAGTTTTTTCTTTCGATTGGTGCATTTTTCATGCCCGTACAATTAAAACTTGATTTTTTAGTAAGTGTCTGAAATTTTTGAGTATATTTTTTAGCTTTTAACCTTACATCTATGGTGAAAAGTTCAACAATCGCATCAAAAGAATTTATTTCTCCTCAATGAAAACGCAGTGCCAAAAACGTTTGTCGCTCATTATAAACATTCCAAGGAAATTTTTCGTTATTTTTAAATGGAAATTAAATGTTATTTGATGGTTGAAAATCATTTTATTTATAAATTTTATACATAATTATTGTTATTATTGATCATTAATGCGCATGTATGCACCTATCTCAACTTCTGCTTTCTCTAGTAAGAAACTGTGACGCCCCTCCCCCACTTATAATGTATCAACAACTAGTGTTGGGTGAGATGGGTGCCAAGGGTTTCGGACTAACATCCGAAGGTTGTAAATTTTGTTTAAAAAGATCTGCTACAGCTATTAATTAACGTAACTCTCTCTTTATTTCTATAATAATTAAAAGAATATGCCAATAAATCCCAATAATAAACATATATGACCTAAATATGACACTTAACCCTGCATATAAATGTATGACCAATTCTGTTTAGTACTAATGGCAGTTACTGTAGAGGGCCCCCTCAGTAGTATTTTAACTTATTAACTACTCAATAGTGACAGGATAACTAATTGGTACATCAATTGGATCATTCATAAATTATTTCTAGTCAGGGTTTTTTTACCCTTAATTATGGGAAAGGTTTTGCAAGAGATACGAATAGATGACCATGTGAGACAGATTTCAATTATGCAAGCGGAACAAATATAAGTGCTAAAGTTTCACAACTGCTTTGTCATGAAAAACATACATATAGTGATTCCTTTCTAAACAACAACGCTTCCTCGCGTCGCATGATCCTTTTATTTCATTTAATATACATGGGGAGGACTGTGGTAACCCCTTTAGCACCCTTTTGTGTTCGTGACTTAGCTGCGTTGCCTTAAGCTGGATTCATAAGGACGCGCTGTACGCAGACGCGCGCGTTCGCGCTGAAGCGACAGCCAATCAGAAACTTTCCGCGTCCCTCACGCGTTCAGCGCTCTGGACTTCCCTCGGAGTTAACTTTTTGCCGCGCCGTGAACGCGGCGAACTGATCACGTGAAAAATTCTACCAATCAAATCCAGTATTTGGTGAACCGCGAAACACAACAGAACATGGCTGCTGAAGATAATACAGGGATTTTCTTAGATGCAGATGAACTGCTAATTTCAGAAGTGAGAAAATACTCCGTGCTTTATGATACCAAAAATTCCCGATATAAGGATTTTCGTGTGAGAGCCAATGCCTGGAAAGAAGTCTCGAAAACTTTGAACACCACTGGTAAGTTATTTTAATAATATAATTTCCCAACATTTATTAAGCACGATGATGCCTTTATTATTATACAGTATTAAATGCCATATATACGTAGAGGATTTTATAGTTTATTTCGTTTAATTTAATTCAGCATTAATAATAATAATAATAATAATAATAATAATAATAATAATAATAATGTAGCCATGGTCTTACAACCGTGGTTAAACGTTAGTTGCCTAAACTAAATTGCTGTCATAATAAAATATTAAGGCATTGTGGAGATATTTTCATCACTGTAATTGTTTTTATTACACTGCAAAATTAAGGAAATATCATAGTGCATTTGCAATTCTTATTTATCTTATGAATTATATGAAAAAAATATTTCTTGAAGAAAAAAATAATTAGTAGTAGTAGATTTCTCAAAATGTTCAGGTTGCTATTTTTGACAATTATTACATATTCTTTACTTATTTGACTTAGCGGATTGCTGCCAAAGCCGCTGGAAAAATCTGAGAGACAGATATGTCAAATACAAAAATGGAAAGAAAAAAAAAAGTGGTAATCCTGCACCAGGACCTTCGGAACAAAAACAGTGGCATCTGGCTCCTCATTTGCAATTTTTCGATGATCACATAAAGCCAAGACAGTAAGTTCACATTAAAATATATTATTTGCATATGTTTTATCTAAAGTTTTGAAAAATAAATTTAATTGGGAATGAACGAAAATATTACTTTGTAATAATTTTCTTAAACATTAAAATTTTTAAAGAAATTCCTTCAGAATGGTATAATCAGTAAATGTTTATTTTATTTTTTTTTTTACAGAACTTGTACTAATATTTCCAGCACAAATCAGCAGGACATATTACAGACAGAACATGATCTGACTGTGTCGATAGATGAGAACCCCATTGAAACAGATAATAATTACAGTGAATCCTTAATAATTTTAAACTTGGAAGAATCCACCCCAATATCCTCATCATCTGAACCCCTTTCTAGGCCACCTTCACATAATGGCACACAAGAATCTCACAGTCAGCCCAACATTTAATAGTAAATTTTCATCCTTAGAGAGACAGAGAGTGGTATCACCAACATTTAATAGTAAGCGTTGATCTGATTCCTGAATTTTTTCTTTTCTCTCATCTGCTTTTATTTAATTGGTTTTATTAAGATGAAATTTTTAATGTTTGATTTCAAATTGTTATTTCTGTGTTAGGAACAAAAAGAAATCATTCTCAGATTGATCCTGTAGAAGAGTTTTTGATCAAAAACATTTCAAAAACGAATGAGCTGGACGAAGATGATTTATTCTGCCTCAGTTTGGCAAAAGATCTCAAGAAATTACCAGTGCATAAGCGGGCACTGGCAAAATTAAAACTTTACGAATTATTAATTCAACTAACTTATAATTCTGATAATTAATCCAAGTTATTTTTTTATTATAATGTTAATAAATAATCTTTTTTTTTCGTTTAAATTTTTCAATTCTATCATTAAAAGATTCTATCATAACTATTACATCTCTAGAAATAAAAATTCATAATTTAACATGTAATCTGCTGTATAATTCTTTTTTTTTTATTTTCTAAATTTTATGACAAAAAAGTTTGGATTTTGAGTTATAATAATATCAATAATAAAAAGGATAATATGTTATTATTGTGCTTTATTTATAAACATTTCAATTCTATTAGGTTATTATAAAGAAAAATAAGTAACCAAAATTTTCAAAAAGGAGAAACAATTTCTTTTTTAGCTTTAGAGTAGAGTATTGTTAATTTTTAAATAAAAAAAATTGCTAAATTAATTTTTTTAAAAATTTGTGGAGATCAATATGTTAGTTGTTCAAGTTCCCTGTTTGTTGAATGTGAGAAATTTGCCAGGGGACTTGCCCTTCTTCCATAAAATAATCGGCAAATAATTGTCGAGTCATAGCAGCAGTTCTTGAATGCATATTGCTTCCTATACGAGATATATTCCTTAACGCTCCACCATCAGTATTTTCTTGCCTCCATGCACCAGACTGAACAACACCAGAGCTATCTTCATAATCCACAAATCCATTAGGGCAATAATGCTTGTACTGAAGAGTTTTAGATTCGTTGAGCATAATATAGTTATGTAGGCAAACTGTAGCTTTTATGGTATACGGGACAGTCTCAACAGAAGCAATAATTGGCCTTCTATATATTCGCCATCTTGACGACAAAATGCCAAATGTATTTTCTATTATGCGTCGTGCTCTTGAAAGCCGGTAATTAAAGACTAACGATTTTAGAGGTAAATGTTTTCCTGGGTATGGTCGCATCATATGCCCCTGCAATGGAAACGCTTCATCAGCTACGAACACATGTGGAGCACTTTTATTAGAATCTGGTAGAAATTTGTATGGCGGAAGACGAAAAGTGTTGGCATTGAGCATTTTCCCAAAAGATGAATGATTGAAAATGCCACCATCGCTCTGTCTTCCTGACGCACCTATATCAACTATTGTGAAACGATATAAGGCGTCACAAGTAGCTAGCAGGACAATGCTGTGTGTGCCTTTGTAATTGAAGAAATACGAACCACTGTTCTGTGGTGCCTGAAACACAAACTTTTATAACTTTGATTTATATATCTCAATTTGAGATACTGGAGATATTAATCCTAAAATTTCTGCAAACATTACCTGCATTACTACATGCTTCCCGTCTAATGCACCAACACAGTTCGGGAACTGCCAAAAGTGGTGAAAATCCCTAGCAATCATAGTCCAGCCGTTATTATTCTGTTTAGGAAGCACTATAGGTTGCAAAACACGCCATATGACCTCACAAGTCTCTTTTATTATATCGGAAATTGTACTTTAGCCTATTCGAAAGGAATATGACAATGATACCATTCTATCTCCTGTAGCTAAAAACCTAAATATGATAAAAAATATATATGGATGAAACTAGAATAAAATCTTATACAAAAATATATATATGAAACTAGAAGAATAATTATGGATGCTTACCTGAGAGTCACGGATAATCTTTCTGATGCTGATATGGCATCATGACTAGAGATATTATTTCGATATATCAAATCTCCTATTTTCTGAAGTAAATCATCAAACAACTCAGGAGACATCCGGAAAAAATTTCTAAATGTCTCGTGATCATGTAATCTCATTTCTTGGATAAGATTATTAAAATCCCCTTGGGATAAACGATTTTGGAATAATGGATGAACCCACCATCGTTTTCCTCTGTTGTCTTTTTTTATATCTTCTATATAAAGCTAGCATAAGCACATTTTGTTCTACAAGCGAGGCCGCCATTAAAAACCGGATGTTTTCTTTTTGACGGGAAGTGATTATATTGATCATCGCGAAATCTGGTGCTAAAACACAAATACTCAGCGCCAATCGCTTGCTGACCGCTGTCTTCTGAACGGGGCTGTTAAAACGCTTCGTTTCGCTTCAGCACGCATCCGCGTACAGCGCGTCCTTGTGAATCCAGCTTTACTTATGCCCCGGTGGTTCTGCTCAAAGCGAGGCTTATGCTCAATGAAAGCTGCGTGCACATCCACGCGGTAAGAACATGAAACACTTTATCAGTTTTGGAGTCCGACTATAGGTTCCAGCATTAAATTCTATTACCTTGTTTCATGGTCTTGCTCAAACCTCCGCTTAATAACTACTTTTAGAAACTACGAGATTTCTATACAATTATCAAAACTCTGTAATGACAGCATGTAATATGCACAAGAGTCTCTCATTAGCACGTCTTAATTTGATTGCAATCTATGCAGTTACACAATATTCTAAAACGTAGAAACTCCGTTATAACCAGGCACCATATTTCAGTTAATACCCGATCTTCTCTTTAACTTGAGTTGATAATTGACATCATTATACCGTTTATTTATCAGAGAATCAAAAGTTTTCCCCACGCACACAACATGGAAAGGACTCACCAAAAATGTCTTCTTCGAGTGTGTGTCAAAACTCAATGGCCGATCGAACGTAAACAAAGTTGCCATATATTTCTCATAGACGGGTGGCAACAGAAAAACTTCATTTTCTCAGCAAACTCATAGCACAATACTTTTATGCTTTAGCTACGGCAAAATCATCAGCAAGTGTACAGTAATACAGCGGCAGAAAAGAAAACCAAAAGGTAACACCTTTTCGAACATTTTGGCGTTCCCACCATCTAAGCAATTTTTTTTCGCCCGCTCGCAGCAATTGCTCTTGGCCAAAAAAAAATTTATTCAGAACCAAAAGCGCATAAAATCAACAATACTGACATAATAACAGTTGACAGCATTTCCAAGTAATTCTCTGATAAACAATACTTTTCATACATAACAATGACGAACCCTGTTGCACGTCATCCGCGTGAACAGCGATCGTCAACAATTAATTATAATGAACAGTTTTCTATAATAACAGCCTTTTAAAACGTAAAAATAAATAATCTCTTAAAATAAATTACTACTAAATTTATCGGAAAATTATAATTAGTGTCATTAACCAACTTGAGAAATAAAGAGAGCAAACTAACACGCATAAATTCAATAAAAAATATTAATAATTACCTTATAATTTATATTTATTTAACTATAATCCCTACCCGTTCCTACCAGACCCATGTGACACACACTGACATACAATTTCACAAAGAGCTTAAAATGGACATCCGCTGAACTGGTCGTCGATTAAATTGAAATTTTGGAATACTGATTAAAAAAAACATGTATTAAATAGTCATCTAAAAGTACATAGTATACGTACATAAGAGTTTTATTTGATTTTATGGATCGTGCGTGTTTTGTTAATGGATACAAGCCCTTGGAAGTAAGTAGAAGATGCAGCAGGTGCCGTTTCTCTCTCCAATCTCTCTCCCAGCTCGTTTATGTTCCCAGGAGACAAGTTTCTACCCCAACCAGACTATCGAGAAAATGGATCCTAATGAAAATAGGATGGTTTACTGACATTACATAACAACTCAATCAGTATGTACTATCATTGGTTTCGGATAAAAACGTTTAATGCGAAATTTGGGTTCAGGAATGGATGAAAGGGAGTGGGGGACTTAAATGTCAAAATTAGTTTCTCGTATGATTCTATCCTAAGTGATGATAGCTAACTGATAAATTAAGAGACTGTTAATCTGTAATCTATGTTTATTTCTTTATATCGATAATAATAAAATTATAGTTAAATAAAATTAATAAAACAAGTTCATGTTATTAGAGGATTTAAAATTTTTTATTCTCAACATTACTGTATCGTTTGTCATCTTAAATAATAAGAAAATATATTTTGAAAAAACGAAAATACACTTGCATACAAGAAGTTAAATATTGGGAGAAAACTGTAAAATAATGTGTTTACCCTAGGCCAGAAAATTTAGGCTAATTTTCTTTTAAAATTATACTCAACTACCAGAATATATACACCCCCCTCCTTCAACTAGTTGTTCACAGGAAAAGAAGATGTAAATCCATCATTCTTCCTGAAGCCACCATTATACTTTTAAACGTTTTGCATATTTAATTGACAAAAAGGCATTTTCAATTTTTAGAGGATGGAAATGCCACTTGCATGATAAATCAAGTATTTCATATGTCACATAAAGATTAAGATAGAATCTCCTGTAAATATTGAATTATGTAATACTATGAAATGCTGATATTTTAAATTTAATATGTAGTGTTTATGGGTTATGGATGAATGGAAACACGAAGACAAGTATTATAACAAAATAAAAAATTTAATTGAAACATTAATTTTGGATATACATAAGAGATAAGATCAATTCCCAAAAATTACACAAAGGTAGAATAAAATGGCTCCCTAACGTTCTAGGCCTGTTTATTCTCCAGTCAATAAAGTTTTAGCACAGCGGTCAGGATATTCGGTAATGTTAGATTTTACTCACGCAATGAGGGTAGGTCTTTCATGGCATCCGATCTTCTCACACGAAATGGCCGTCCAGGCAGGAGAAGTTTTCTTTTGCACCTTCTTTCTCTCCTTTCTATTGCACATGTGTCCCTCTCACAAATCGTTTTTTATTCGCGCCACAAAAATAAAGTTTCTCTTTCTCCCGTGCATCACATCTAAATACACCATGATTGGTTACCAGCCACAACAAATGCCACGCCTTCTGATGGTGAGTGTTGGAAACGCTCATTTTGTATGTCGTCGCTGAGCTGATAACATGTCAGTCACACAAAGCAAGAGCACATGGCATACCATCGGGAGGTTCCTTGCCAGCTCCTTAACACTTCACTGGCATTAAAGAATACATGTATCTGTTGAGAGGTTTATGGAACTTAACTGCATACTGATTGTTGCATTGAGGACATCATTCATCAATTTATTTTTCATCTTATTTGGGTTTTTTTTGGTGTTCTAAAAATTGTAAGAAGTCTATAATCATAAGTATAAGTCATCATCTATAACTTTTAAAATTTTCTTTCTGATTTGTGCAATAAGCAGCAGTGAATAATTTAGTATTTATTTTTCCAAAAGTTTCATAATCATATATTAATAATCAGGGGTCGCTCTCTCAATCCTTCTTGGAGCATGGGCTGAGCTTCTCCAAGATGCTGCTCACTCTCCTCCATGTAGGGTGGATGTACTGGTTGTCTCCTCAGCTTGGTGCGGGGTATCAGGATTCTTCTTTTTCCTCCTTATTGTCACTGTCTTCATTTATTTTCATAGCCTTCCGTGGACTTTGATACCTTCTGGGGCGATGCACCTCACAATAGCATGGTTTTAGTCTATCGACATGTACCATTTGTCTATCCTTTTCTCTTATACCTTGTATCTTATAATTAACCGGAGAAGTCTTGACCAAGATTCTAAACGGACCCTGATTCTAAACGGATCCTAATTTATTTTTCCCTCCCCCCCAATCTGAGTAATCATACCTTATCCCCCTCCCTGAAGTGTTTTAATTTTCTCCCAAGATTACTTCTATTTATGTTTTCCCTCCTGTACTGGTCATCCCTCCTAACAGCAATAGCACATACCTTCTCCAGTCGCTTCACTAGACCAGAACGATACTCCTCCATATCCTGATTAGCAACATTTTTCTTATCTCTATCCCATGATAATGGTGTCCGAGGGTCGAAGCCGCTGGCGTTTCATTAGTACTTTTATTATATGTCGTACGTATCGAGAATAGAACTGCTTCGAGCATCTCATCCCACTATTGCTTCTCGTCATTACACAGGACGCGAAGGGTTTCACCAATGCTATGATTTAAGCGCTCCACTAAGGAATTGGAAGTGGGATGGTAGGCAGTGGTAAAGTGCTGATTGATTCCCAGCCCCTACAAGCGTTCTGAACCAGCTCAGAAGTGAAGTTGGCCCCCGTGTCACTAATGAGTTCTTTAAGGACCCCATAACGACAAATTATTTTGTCCAAAAATGCCCTTGCTGCCGTTTCGGCCATTTGGTTTGGGATGGCCACGGGATATCTGGTCATTACATCGATGAAGACTATGATATACAGGGTGATTATAATTAAAGTTTAAGTTTCAAAACGCTATAAAAAAAGAACCACTTAGTAGAATGACGTCCATTTGAAACGGAATGTTATTGAAGAAGGGGGAGAGCTTATGGCATAAGAAAAAAAGTAGGTCCAAATTTTAGCAACAGATGGCACTGTAAGCGTCAGAATATGTAAATGAAAATACCTGTCATGCGCACGACTCATTTCATTTGTTATAAAAATGCCGAGTACACGGCTTTTCCTCATTTCGCGTCCGAGAAGTTCACCATGGGTGTCTCATTGAAGGGTTGTGGAACATGCTGTTTCTCGATTTCAACTTGTTGCACAGAACGCTGGACAGCATACTGAACATGTTTTGTGCCAGTCTCCCGCAATTTAAAAAACCGATTTGATGGATGCTTACACTGAACAGTACAGTTGGTTTAACGTGTAACTTACATCTTAGCCTTTGTCTACGATTCATTTGTCATTTGTAGTCGAAATTCTGACGCTTCCAGCACCATCTGTTGCTAAAATTTGGACCTAATTTTTTTTCTTATGCCATAAGCTTTCCCGCTTATTCAATAACATTCCGTTCCAATTGGACATCATTCTACTAAGTGGTTCTTTTTTATAGCGTTTTGAAACTTTAACTTTAATTATAATCACCCTGTACTTATTCCCAATGTCAAATTCTGGAAGAGGACCTATCACATCCAACACTACCTTTTCAAATGTTGCCCTGATACCCTCCTGAAACTGGGCCTTAGCCTGGTGCAACTTACATTGTCGACAGATAGGACACTCTTTAATGAAGTTTTCAATGTCATCATACATCTCGGGCCAGTAATATTCCTTTTTCAGGGCCCGGACAGTATTATTGATGCACTTGTGTCCTGCTAGACAGTTACTGTGGGCCCCCCTCTATCATCTTGATCCTCATGTCTTCTCCCATGCAAAGCTTCAACTCACAGTTGTTTTTAGACTTAGGCCCTTTCCACATTAGCTTACCCTGCACCATTGTATAATCTTTGTACTGCCTTGGCTGGTTCATAATTTCCTTAAATATGGGGTCTACTCTTTGTGATTTGATGATCTCATGGGTTAGATTGTTGATGCTGATGCTTACTACCCTGTGACAACAGCCTGGGATAATAAGTCAGCTATTCCATTTTCCAAGCCTCTAACATGCTCAACAGTTGTATCCTTCAATCTCGATGAACCAGCGGAGCAAGCACTGATTTGTACCACTCATGGTTTAAACAAATGAAAGGGGTTTGTGGTCTGACATGATCCTCAGAGGGAAGCTTAAGATAAGTGTCTTACAGCCATAATCATGGTTAGGGCTTCCTTCTCGATGGTACTATAATTGACTTGGCTTCCCTTCAATTTTGAGCTAAAGTATGCAATTGGTCGAATCTTGCCCTCACGTTCTTGGAGCAGTGCAGTGCCAACTGCTATTTGGGAAGCATTGGTGTGGAGAATGAAATCTTTGCTATGGTCAGGCAATATTAGAAGTGGGGAAGTGCTCAATGCTAGTTTGACCCTTTCAAATGCGTTCTCGCACTCTTCATTCCAATTGAACCTTGCCCCCTTTTTAGTTAGTGCTGTTATTGGTAGTAGCATCTCTGATAGGCCTTCCAAGAAGGGCCTGAAAAAGTTGACAGCACCAAGCAGAGATCTTCTTACCTCCTTAATGTTTCTAGGTGGTGTTATCTGCAGTATGTCAACAACATCGCCAGGATCAGGTTGCACACCCTCAGCAGATATCACATGCCCCAAATATCTAACTGAGCTCAGTCTGAAATGCAAAACATTCACGAATATGGGGTGCTTTAGGGACCTGAACATATCCACTATGGAGATCTATCAAAGAAAATAATTTCTGTCCATGTAGTTTCCGGAAAAACTTACTCCTTTGACGGAGTTTTGTACCATCCCTATATCTTAACGATTGCTGTATGATGTTCACAGCAGCCGGGACCGACGGCTTTACGTGCCTTCTGAAGCACGGGGGGAGATGGAAATTTCCAGGTGATCACCCAACCTGTGATTAGCCATACCCAAGATTGCTTAACTCCATCATTGCATTCAGCAAAGCGAGACAACTGGGCTACAGCTGCCCCTTATTTGTACCTTAAGTGCTGGCATATGGACTTCCGGGATGGTGTATTGGCAAACAAATTGGTTTAGATTTATCTATAGGAAAGTCAACAATAAAGTCACGCACCCCCTGCAGGGCTTCAACTTCCTGACCAAAGCAGTCAGAGAAATTATCCAATAGTTTTTCTAGAATCCTGCCCATCATCTATTGTATCAGCTATATTCAGGTTCTCGCACTGAACATTATTGTACTTGATCAGCAAGCGATTGATTACGTTCCCTCCTGTCACACCATCATAGTCCTGATCCCCTAGATCCATGCAGAAGAATGGTTTTATGCCCAGGTCTCCTTCCTCAGTCTCTACTCTGGCTTTAATGGTTTACAAGCTTTAAGTGGCCGTTAATGCCTTTAACCATAACATTCTCCTCTTGCCATTGAGAATCTCCTTTTAATTCCTTTGCCACTTTCTGATCGATGATTGAGATCTTGACCCAGTGTCTAGCATCATTATACATGCAGTGTCTGCTATATTATCCTTAATTCTATAAAGGCCCGTACTGCCTTTCTTGACTTCAACCAGATTTGCCTCATTATTTATAGATTGTCACGACTGGTTTTTCTGGGCAATCGTTCTCAGTTTAAATCCTGAGATCTGCAATTGGGCGGTAGTGTCCCCTTTTATGGCATCGGCGGCACTCTACATCCTTTTTTCCCATCCTCCTTCCTTCCCCTTCCCTTCCTAGCTGCACTTGCAGGGCCTCTACCTTTTTAGTTAATGCCATAATCGCTTCATCCTTTTTTTTACTGTCTTCATTCCTAGTGTTCATCTTCATCTGAATCTCGTTAATCAATTTTTCTATAGTTTCAAGCTGTTTTGTCATCCTATTATCAGTTTGTTCTATAGCATTAAATGCTTTCCCATTATCTTCTTGTAGTTCTTCTGACTCATTAGCAATTTTTAATGCTTCTTGATATGTTTTTGTTTTTCTATATGCCAAAAAGGTTTTATGGCATGGAAGCAGAGTGTCCATAAAGCGATCCCGCAGAAATTCTTCTGTTTGGAAAGCTAGTTCGGGCTTTTTTCAATTACATCATCCCGTAGCCTTTCTAAGTGACAAGCAAACTCATCTACCAATTCACGCTTTCCCTGGCTGGCTTTAAAAAATTCTCTCTGAACATCCCTCTTGGTTTTCTTCTGCCCTATGACCCTTTGCAACTTTTCACACAGTTTGTCATAATTCTGAATTTCGTAGAGCTATAATTCACTTAGTTTTCTAACGGCTGTTCCCTTCAGTTTTGGTTTTAATACCCCCACCTTAATCCCGTCCTTCCAATTAGCCACTATGGCTGCGCTATCTATCATAGATAGGAAAGCATTAATATCGACACTCACTTCGTCCCCTGTGAATGACGGGATCATGTGGGTACATCTGGCTACGGCTGGGGCTCCTCCCTCCCCACTCGTTGTCGGAGTAGCCATTACTTGATCTTCTGTTCCATTCATGTCGCTGAGTTCGGGCGCCAATGTAGTGTTTATGGGTTATGGATGAATGGAAGCACGAAGACAAGTATTATAACAAAATAAAAAATTTAATTGAAACATTAATTTTGGATATACATAAGAGATAAGATCAATTCCCAAAAATTACACAAAGGTAGAAAAAAATGGCTCCCTAACGTTCTAGGCCTGTTTATTCTCCAGTCAATAAAGTTTTAGCACAGCGGTCAGGATATTCGGTAATGTTAAATTTTACTCACGCTATGAGGGCAGGTCCTCCATAGCATCTGATCTCCTCACATGAAATGGCCGTCCAGGCAGGAGAAGTTTTCTTCTGCACCTTCCTTCTCTCGTTTCTATTGCACGTGTGTCCCTCTCACAAATCGTTTTTATAGGCGCCACAAAAATAAAGTTTCTCTTTCTCCCGTGCTCACATCTAAATACCCACACTATGATTGGTTACCAGCCACAACAGTTGCCACACCTTCTGGTGGTGAGCACTGGAAACGCTCATTGTGTATGTCGTCGCTGAGCTGATAACATGTCAGTCACACAAAGCAAGAGCACATGGCATACCATCGGGAGGTTCCTTGCCAGCTCCTTAACACTTCACTGGCATTAAAGAATACATGTGTCTGTTGAGAGGTTTATGGAACTTAACTGCATACTGATTGTTGCATTGAGGACATCATTCATCAATTTATTTTTCATCTTATTTGTTTTTTTTTGGTGTTCTAAAAATTGTAAGAAGTCTATAATCATAAGTATAAGTCATCATCTATGACTTTTAAAATTTTCTTTCTGATTTGTGCAATAAGCAGCAGTGAATAATTTAGTATTTATTTTTCCAAAAGTTTCATAATCATATATTAATAATCAATGAAGGATTAATACATAATTCGTAAATATATATCAAGTATGGACTATTCAAGTTATTCAATTACTATATGTGCAATTACTATATTTAAAATAATTTTAATGTGCAATTAGATACTTGTATGATTCTTTTAAATTGAATAAGTTAGATCAAGATGGGATTAAGCCACATTTATAGCATATATAGGTAAAAAATAACAACAAAAAACAGGAATTTAATATGCACTATTCTCAATACATCTATACATATAAAAGGCAATGTAAGTATGTTTCTCCAGTTTTAAAAGGCAACTTAGAAGTAAGCTATACAGTTAAAATTTAACACACGGCTATGTAATACTACCACAATGATGGGAAAAATCTAAATCTGGAGATAAGTCTCTTAAAAATGTAGATATTAATAATCTTTATATCTATATATATGAAATAGACTTGGTTTATATCTGTTTCCTTGCATGTGTGAACAATCAGCCCGTGGTGTTTGTGTCAACAATCGGCTGGGTGAACAATTGTGGATAAAATTAATACATGCCACAGCTGACGAAAAAGAAATGCCCTGGCACTGAAAAGTCCCCTGACCATCTTAGTCCAAGCAACAATGTAATATTCATTGTTTCCATGTTGGATTTTAGCAATCAGCATTTTTTTTGTTTGTTAGAAACAATGAAGGTTACATTGTTGTTTCGACTAAGAAGAAGAGGTGACTTTTCCTTGCCAGGGCAATGCCTCCTATAAAGAAAGCCTCAGCACTGAAACGTCATACATTGTTACATCACCTATGGTAGGGTATTCTTAATCATATTTCTACCAATAATAAGCCCAAAATTGTCCCTACTGTAGGTGATGTAACAATGTATGAGTTTTCCATGAGCAGGCTTTCTCTCTAGGTGGTATTGCCATAGCCTAATGATGAGAAGTCTGTTCACTCTGGGTCGGTTTCATTGTTATAGCTGTTGCCAGATCGACGTCCTACAACAATAATAACGACAGCAACGCACTAAGCGTTCAGCTAACTCGTTCTCTTTTCTGGATCTATTCAGGTAATGTTTTGCTATTGAGTTTTGTTAATTACAGGTCGTTATCAAAAGCTTTTTAAGATTTTCTTCATTGCATTTTATCTGAATGTAAAAAAAAAGGTGTGTATGCAATTTTCTATTCATAACAGCAAGAATAAAAAAAACTTTAGAGGTCCTATAATTTTTTAAAAAAGATTTTATTTCATCTAATTTAGGGAATCCAATGAAAACCATTCATCAAATTTTCTAATATGGCAAAATCTTTTTTATTTCAAACTATTTTGAATAAGAGTTCCGTTATAACAACCTTAATTCATATAGCTCACGGCTGTTTTATTTTCTTGGGTTTTTTTTTTCTTTTTGAAAAGAAAACAATAGAAAAACGTTTAGTGTAAAGGACTTGGAAATTAAATTTCTTCATTTAATTGCAGTAGTAAACAATGGATTTGGCAGTTGAGTTTATCTGCGCTAGGGAACTTAGACAATGTTTGAAAACGAGAGTGGACAAACTTCTCATTATTAGGCTATGGTATTGCCCTGGTGTGGAAAAGTCACCTGACCATCTTATTCCAAGTAACAATGTAAAACCTTCATTGTTTCCAACAAACGAAAAATTGCTGATTGTTAAAATCCAAGATGGACACAGAGAAAGTTACATAGTTATTCGGACTAAGATGGTCAGGTGACTTTTCCGCACCAGGGC
>JAHWFO010022643.1:199530-222550 GCA_023313115.1 Rhysida immarginata
CAAAACAAAAACAAACACAGAACTGAACCTTTCTTAATGAAAAATCAAGTAAATTTTATTCAGTTTTAACATTTTTCATAACTTGACTGCATAAGCTTTCTTGTAGGCTTTTATTCGAAGCAGTTTGGAAGTAGGCCTATTTGAAAGTAGCGATCTTTGGGAGAAGTTATTTTCGATGTTGGTGACAAGAAATTCAAATAAAAGGTGAAATAATTTATTGTATACTGAACTGGACGCTGTATATGCTGTATAATTAATCTATATCACACGGTATATTCGTTGAGAATTTCATCAGGACAGTAGTTCGAAGCAGTTTGGAAGCAGAGACCATCAATATTGATGGTCTCTGTTTGTAAGCAGCGATCTTTGGGAGGAGTTATTTTCGATTTTGGCTACGAGAAATTCGAATAAAAAGTGAATTAATTTATTGTATAATGAACTGGACACTGCACATGCAATGTAATTAATGTATAAAACGCGGAAAATTATATGTGAATGTGATCAGCACAGAAAGCAACTACGACAAAAGCAACTGCCTCCACTTCGAGGCAGTTTGGAAGTTTATAGCCCTACATTGATATGGAAAGCTTTCTCACTCGGACATCGACAAAAAAACACAACAGTACATCAATTTTCTTAATAAAAAAACAAGTAATCTTTATTCAGTTTAACATTTTTCATAACTTAACTGCATAAGCTTTCTTGTAGGCTTTGGTTCGAGGCAGTTTTGAAGTAGGCCTATTTGGAAGTAGCGATCTTTGTGAGGAGTTATTTTTGTATTAAATGTTGGCGACGAGAAATTCAAATGAAAAATGAATTAATTCATTGTATAATGAACTGGACACTGTATAAGCAATATAATTAATGTATATTATACGGTAATTTCATCAGGATAAAATCCCCTCCGGACAAAACCTCCTCCGGCAGCAGTCGCCGTTGGAGGGCTGATATTTATCCTCTTGTATAATACGACCCAGCAAATTTAGGTGCTCTTTTAGGCCAAAAAAATTCGCATTATAGTAGAAGATTTACGGTAATTATTCGTCATATTCATTCATGGCACGTCGTTACAAGCTGTTCGATATATACCATATCTTAGCATTGAAAATTTTAATGGTACCATATGGTACGATTAGGACACGTACTACTAAACTAATTCCCATTGTCATTAATTAGTTATATTCACTCATGACACGTTGTTACGAGTAGTTTGATATATTACATGCCATATCTTATCCTTGAAAATTTTTAAGGGGATATCATAATAGTCCCATTAGAGCACGTGCTATTGTACCTATTCCGGCTATCTCACGCTCAAACTTGTTCATGCTCTGTTCCATATTAATGGATTGATGAAAATAGAGTATGAAAAAGTTAATAATTTCCAGTTATCGTAATAAATAATAAGCTCCCTACGAATAAAGAAATTCTTTTGGTTTAGGCACTGATATCCCCTTTCTATAATCGTCAATCACGTGCATCCTGCACGCGCACCATCTCAACAACGTTTAGAGCACACGCAGAGCCGAAACAAAGAGCTCGGCACGCGTTTTCCCCAATGCAAGACTGACTCGTCTCTTCCAGCAATTCACTATACACATGCTCCCCATTCAAATGCAATGCGTTGTTGGAATTGTGTCCACAGACAGACGGATGGATGTCTGAACAAACCAATTTCATAAGCACCTTTTCTACATATTGTGCGAAAAATGAAATCCTTCACTGGAGAGATGAACAGTCATTATAACAGTGGAGAAAAGAGTAGTTATTATATTTCCAATTATTTATAGCTGGAAAGGTTTCCAACGTTTGTTTAATGCAGTTGTAAGTTGTAAGTACAAAGGCAAATACTACCTCAATATTTTTTTTGTTTCCCTAACGGGAAGTACTATGGAGAGAAACTCAATTAGGACAGCGACGATTTCATGAACTTATCATTGTTTGAGGGAAAACGCAACACGTGGAGACACCCGCCGGATTTCATTGGAAACACAATCACTTCCGTTTTTTCTGGACATAATATAAGCCTATCATAAATTGCAACTGTGATTGCCAAACACAAAAGAAATAAACCACTATTTACAATTTAAACCTTTTATTAATAACTGTAGGAATTGTGCAGAGTTAAGGGTTTAAGACGACAGTCTTAAAATCGACACATTCGAAAACGCATTTTATTAACATAACAGAAAAAAGTAATTGTACACGAGAATCGCGGCATTAATAATGATACAACATTTATAGCATGCACGCGCGACATTCAATTGTAACAATCCCCAACACCCCCTCTCAATTGAAAGTCTCTGAATAGGAAACGTTTTTGAGTTCAATGCCATCACAACAGGCTTGATGCTTGGGAGTGGCTAGGGGTTTAGTCAGCATGCAGCTAAGATGTCCTCTTTAGGAATATATTTCACTGCAATAGGTTGATTGCACAACGTATGAAGTGATAACTGATGTCTATGTGCTTCGAGCTATTGTGAATCACTGGATTTTTAGCTAGTTTAGCAGCTCCTTGATTGTCACAGTACACTGTCACTTCAGAAATCTGGGAAGGGTTGATCTCATTGAGAAAGTTCATCAAGTAGATGGTTTCTTTCATCGCATCCGATAGGCTCATGTATTCGACCTCTGTAGACAAGAGGGCTAAAGTTCTTTGCTTATTACTTTCCCATGAGATAGCAGCTTCTCCCAAGATGAATACATAACCAGTATATGATCTTCGGTCAATCACGCATCTTCCCCAGTCTGCATCTGCATATCCGACGAGACCATTTCCGGATTTTCGGAATCTGAGGGTCAATTCGGATGTTCCTTTAAGATACCGTAAAACATGTTTTGCAACCATCCAATGGCTTTTATTGAATTTATCATTGAACTGGCTGAGAGCACTTACTATGAAGGCGATATCTGGGCGTGTAGCCATTGCTACGCACATGAGGCTGCTGTTCAATTCTCTGTATGGATATGGCGGCTTCCTCTCGGTTTCTTCATGTTGATCTTTTTCTTGAGTCTAATTTCCCCGACACAATAGGTGTATGGGCGGATTTACAGTCTGTCATTCTGAACTTCTTCAAAAGATATCTGCTATCGCAAACACCCCTTTGTGAGAGGTGTATAGAATTCTCCGTACTTTCGATTTCTATACCTAGACAAAACTTCGGTTCACCTAAGTCTTTAATGGTGATGTGTTTGCGCAGATTATTTTTCAAGGCTTCTATTTGCTCTGGTTTCCGATAGGTATGATGAAATCGTCTACAAATACAGTTATTATAACATTTCTATCATTGTTCGTGAAAACGCATGGATCAGCTCCGCATCGGCTGTAACCTAGGGGTTAGAGCGCCTTTTTCAGTGTTAAATGCCATTGGCGACCTGTTTGTTTAAGTCTGTAGAGCGCCTTTTTTAGTTTGCAAACACAATTTCCATTTTGTAATTGGTTTAGCATTTTGCGAGCATTTTCCGCCAAAACAGATTGAGGTTGGTCGAGAATTATCCTATCCAGCATTTCCTTAAAAAATTCCGGTATTAGCGGCAGTAGCTTCAGCTCTGTCGTTGATTGGCAACTGAAGCTGTTGCCACCATGCTGTATACAAGTTTTACGCTGTGATTGGTTGCTGCGGAACGACGTCACTCTGATGAATAAGCTCTATTGGCGTTTCTTTTCCTCGTGGTACTAGCTCCCACGTATCATTTGCTATTATACTTTTAATCTCGGTGTATATTGCATCTCTCCATTCTTGTTCATCAGGTCCATTTATCGCATCCGAAAATCGTACTTCTGTAGCCATCATGGAGATTTGTGGATCCATCTGTACTTCTTCTATACAGGGTGTTTCAAAATTATGTACAATAAATTTAGTGACATATTCTTCAGGTCAAAAGAAGACGAAAATGTTCTATAGCACTTTGTCTGGAAACGATTTGTTTGCGAGTAATCCAATATCATACAATAGGGAAGCACGGTATATAGCGGACGATATTTTAGCAGTTCCAGCGTTTCGACCCAACACTAGGTTGAGTGGTTTGTTCCATTTAAACCTACTTTAGGGTTGTTCCATTAGCTGTGTACGGTTGTTTCCATTACTGTAGTTTCACTACTGTACATCCACTAGGAATATCAATTTCAGAACGTTTGCGTGCTTTGACATACGCATTACGATTTACGTAAAAAAAGTCATGTACACGTATTCCAGTGCAGAATACACTGACATGCACCTAATGTATGGTCTTGCGGACGGAAATGCTGTGGAAGCAAGAAGACTCTACCAAGAACGCTTTCCGAATAGACGTTTGCCAAATAACCGAACATTTGTATCTGTCGACAGACATTTGAGGGAGCGTGGTTCCTTTGGCCGTCAAACAGGACAAGGGCGGCCTGTAGCACATTCTCCGGATGAGGAGTATGTGATAATTGACATCATACATGATGAACCACAGACAAGCACCCGTCGTATTTCTTCCATGGTACACATTCCGCACTCATCTGTTTGGCGCATTCTTCACCGTCAGCTTTTGCATCCATACCACCTGCAACTGGTTCAGGCACTGAACCCAACGGACTATCCACACCGACAACGATTTTGCCAATGGATACAACGTCGTCATGCTGCAGACCCTAGTTGTCTCAGCCAGATACTTTTCACGGACGAAGCAACCTTCACCCGGACAGGAATCGTAAATTCTCACAACCAGCACCATTGGGCAGATGCTAACCCGCATGTTACCAGAGCTCGAGCGCATCAAGAGCGTTTCTCCGTGAACATTTGGTGTGGAATTGTCGGATATAACTTAATTGGCCCTTATGTGTTGCCGCCACGATTGACTGGGCGAACGTATCTTTTGTTTCTGCAGAATGCATTGCCAGAATTATTGGAAGATGTTCCTCTTTTGATAAGATCTAACATGTGGTTCATGCATGATGGCGCTCCAGCACATTTCAGCCATGTTGTGCGAGCACACCTTAATGCTGCATACACGAATCGGTGGATAGGTCGACGTGGACCGGTAGCCTGGCCTGCAAGATCACCCGACCTTAATCCCTTGGACTTTTTTCTGTGGGGTCATGTGAAAACGATCGTCTACAGCACAGAAGTTCCTAACATTATGGATCTGCGACAACGAATTGAAAATGCATGCCAAACCGTTCGTAAAGCTGGCGACGAACTCTTCCATGACATCAGACGGTCGCTCATGCAACGAGCCGAAGCGTGCGTGCGAGCTGGTGGCGAGCACTTTGAACAATTCCTGTAATTTGGAGCCACGGGTTTAGTTGGCTGTATCGCGTAAATAAATCGTTTCCAGACAAAGTGCTATAGAACATTTTCGTCTTCTTTTGACCTGAAGAATATGTCACTAAATTTATTGTACATAATTTTGAAACACCCTGTATATTGTTGGTCCGTACATAATGGTGAATTGCGTGTTGATACCATTGTTGATAAGTATTATTGCACGAACATTGCCTTGCATTGTTGGTCATGAGATATTTCTCATTAATATGCCTTGTTATAACCATGAATATCGATTTTTTATCAATAATTATTATTTTTTCGAAATCTGAAGTAGACAGTGACGTTCCTCATGCTTTGAAGGTCAAGTATGCAAAATTTCATCAAGATCGGAATAAAACTGTAGATTTGCGTAAGAAACAAACAAACAAACCCACAAACAAACATCCTTCTTTATATATAGGGTGTTTTTGAATTGAGTACAGATTTTTTGGGAGATGATAGAAGAGGTCCTTAGAAGTATTTTTTGTCATATGAACATGGGGTCCCCGCAGCTCCGTTTACTTACAATACTGCATTGAACAATCAAATGATACAGGACGCAGTGTGCGTTGGTAGGCCTAGATTATTTTATTTTTAACAATTAACACAAGCAATCTATTGTAATAACTTTTAAAGTAATTGTTTGCAAAGAAATTTCAAGGTGCACGTGCTTGTTTGTTGAAAATTCTTAGGACAAACTTCGTCAAGGAGATTCCATGGTATCCAACCCTTTGTAAAATACGATTAGTACATATGTAAATGGCGGTCATTTCGAACAATTTCCGTAAAATTATAACGGAAAACTACTTTGCGGCGGGCTGTCCGTTTCACTTTATAACTTACAGCTTGGCTTACAGCCAGCAGGCTCTAGCGCCTAGTGCGCATGACCGGTCTCCAATCATGTGCACTAGGCGGGAAGGGAAGAATTCTTCTGATCGCGCAGTCTGCATGCGTCAAGTATAACAACTAATTTTTGATTGGCTGACTTATGCCAAAACCATAAGTCTAATTCAGAGTTTTTCCTTAGAATTAGAGTTTTCCGATATGACTTATAGTCATAATTCGAAATTTTATAACGGAAAATTCGCTGCCGCAAAGTCTCTAATTAATTATTTAAAATATTTTTATAATTATACCATTTTTTTGTTTTTCTGAACGCCCGTCGGCGAAAAGTTGATTAAGGATCTTATGTCCGTGATGTTTGATATAAGGCCAGTTAATCTCTGTTTATGTTTTCTATAGAATTCTTTCTTTTAATCAAAAAGAAGAATAAAGCCACGGTTATTCGTCAGATTGTTATGTTATGTTACTATTTCCCCTTCAGCAGCTCCTAGTTAACTAGAAACTTATCATTACGAGAAGAGAAGAAACTTCAAGGAATGAAAGAGTGGTTTTCAGCCTCGTGAAATGAAGATAAGTTAAATATAGTCAATCAATATATCGTGGTTTATATTATCTTTAATTAACGACATTTTTCTTTTGTATCATCTTCAGACAATGACCTATGAAGGAAACTGCCTCTGTAGCACAAGGAAGCGAGAATCCACAGAAGTCGTTCAATCCTCGTCCCACTCCTTGAGTTATAATCGTTACAACCGGAATACGTACCAACGGAATTTTATTTTCTCAAAATTTCAATATATCTTTTCGAATCATGAGTTTTTAAGTCGATTTCAGCAAAAAAAAACCCAAAAAAAACTGAGTTTCTTAGAGAGTGGCAGACCAGTACTAAAAGTTTTTCATAATTTTTTGATTCGTAATTTAATTTTTTCTTCCTGATCTCGATTTATTTGGGGCAGTTTCTTAATATACGAGGGAAATGCCCCTCGCTGACTAATCACGAAATCTCGGGAAATAAGAAATTTATACTTGCAGGCGATTTTTATCTATTTCGACTTTAACGCGGACGAATTCGCGGGCAGCAACTAGTTTTTAAATATGCCATTAACTTGAATTTCTTTGCAGCTCTCTTTACAGGTTGCGGATAACTCTTTTGAAAGCTTATGCATATCTGATTGATTGACCGTTGTTTATGCGAGTTTGGTCTCTGCATTTTAGGAGCAGTACTCATATTGTGATTTTGTCATATTTAATTAAATCTTGTCGAATTACTAAATGCTTATGCCTTTATTGATTTTCATTGATACACTTAGTTTGTATCTTGAATGGTCTTGAATAATTGGACAAATACAGGGTGAGTCAAAAAAAGCCGGCGTGAGGAAAAAAAACTAAGTCCCAGGTCCAGAGATCCTTAATACTAATGAGATATGACAACCATTGTTGTTTGATGTAATGCGCAGATTTGTTTGCGCATATGTAGTTTATCCTTCTACACCAGAAGGCAGCCTCATTTATGACGTCATTGCGACGTCACGGCCAATTTTGTCGTAGCCCACGTGGAAGACAGGCCCTGACCATCTTAGTCCAAGTAACAATGTAACAAACAAAAAATTGCTGATTATTAAAATCCAAGATGGAAACAATGAAGGTTACATTGTTACTCGGACTAAGATGTTCAGCTGACTTTTCCGCGCCAGGGCCTGTCTTTCTCGTGGGCTACGCAATTTTGTCATATGGATAGGCTTATAAATGCAAGCTGAATTTAAAAATGGCCAGAAATCAACGATGTGCCGCGAGATATTGTTTAAACAACATGCTTTGTATTGTTTAAAGTCTATCAGCACAAAAACACTAAATTCTTAAGAAAAATTCTACATTTAGTGTAGTGGATATCTGTTGTTCAGTTTAAAAATTTGTTGGTTTCTTTTTAATTTTCAATTTAAAATATTCCAAATGTAAAAATGAAGTTAAATTATTTCAGAGATTTTCATATTTTAATTATATATAATAAAAACTATAAGAAATAATAACTTTATATAATTTTAAGTTTATAAAATAATTTCATCATTAATTTTATTATTTCTTTCTATACGTGTACGTATTATATAATTACACTTCCGTTTCTAAAATGAATATGCTTGTAAATAATGTGTATTTATTAATTTTTAATTGCATTTTATTAATTTATTTATTAAATGTATCTATTTTATTTCCTAAGATAACAAAAACACGAATAAATTTCCAATATTTTCTTTATTAATTCAATTCTTTATTTCAATGCCAACATTAAATACATCAAAATTTGAAAGTAAAGAGTTTATGAATGCAATTTACGTCGCTAAGCTATAAAATTGCGAAAAGAAGTGACGTCATTTATGCATGTTACGTAATGACGTCAGTTTCTCGCGATGCTCGCAGGAAACGATATCTGAGCGATACTTTTGCTTTATCCCACTACACCAGAGGCCACTGCTATCACGGAATTACAAAGGCAACAATGGAAAATGTGTTAACGTCATATCTCGTTAGTACTAGGCCAACGAGAAATACAAGGCCCTGACGCGGAAAAGTCACCTGAACATAGCAGTCCGACCAACAATCAAACTTTTATTGTTTTCAACAAACGAAAAAATACTGATTGTTAAAAACCAAGATGGAAACAATGAAGGTTACATTGTTACTCGGACTTTTATGGTCAGGTGACTTTCCCGCATCCAGGCCTGTCTTTCTAGTTGGCTTTGTCGTTAGTATTAATTTTGCAACAACAGGTATATTCAACAATAGGTTTATTCAACAAAACCTATAGTCCTGGGACTTAGTTTATTTTCCTCACGCCGGCTTTTTTTGACTCATCCTGTATACATATGTTCTTTGTTTAAGGATTTCTGAGTGTCCAAGTGTAACACTGTTAAGGATTTTGAGTGTTCAGAAGTAACACTAATTTTGGTTTTATTCAAAGGTAATATAGACCCTAATTGAATTCTATATGCTTGTGTTTTTATAACACTATTGATGAATGTCTTTATGCCATTTTAAATATGGAAGCTTGGTAAATTCTGCAATTAATTTTCGTGCATCTTGTGCTCATTATTTTTGCACGTTTAACGAGAACACGTGATGTTACGCATCTTGGCCTGTTAGAGATGGAGTTGTTTTTTAGGTCTGGTATATTGCCCTATATATTTTACTTTAGTATTTATTAAATGCATCAATATTTTTCTAAATAAATATTTCCTTTTCTCTTTAGTAATTATTTAATGCATCAATCTTACTTGCCTTTTTGTCTTCTTTTGAGAATCAGCAATTTAATATTTAAAGCTATTATGCAATCATTTAACTTTAAGCTATTTCAACCTGGATAACTACTTTTTTATGTTTATTGCGGAACAATGTACTAAATACTATACGATATGAACCGATCACATTTTGATGCCTAGTGACCAGGATTAAAACATTCTGGTTTGCCACTACGTCACAGTTGAATTCTTTAAAAAATCTTAATTAAATTAGAACTTAATTTTGACTTGAAAGAGGAATAATAATTGGATGCCACATTGTGGGCATGCTATTTCGTGTAATTTCGGAAAAATTATCACAGCCACCGTGTTTGGCACTCTGTCATTGGACTGTCGGAGAGTGGGAAAACATTATTTGGAGTAGCAAATTAAGCTACGAGTACATTCTGTTCCAGTCAGTTGGGCCGTGACCACCGAGAGAGGAGGCCTCTGCGATGAAACGTAATACATTGTTACATCATCATAGATAGAGCATTGTTATTCGTACTTCAACCAATAATAAACCCTGAATTAGCACTATCTATGATGATGTAACAATTTATTAAATTTCAATGCGGA
This sequence comes from Rhysida immarginata, assembly GCA_023313115.1. Taxonomy (NCBI): domain Eukaryota; kingdom Metazoa; phylum Arthropoda; class Chilopoda; order Scolopendromorpha; family Scolopendridae; genus Rhysida; species Rhysida immarginata. Next base: position 209,498 of record JAHWFO010022643.1, read on the forward strand.
GGCCTTCTCTCTCGGTGGTCACGGTTGGGCGTATGAATGCCAAGAATCGCCTTTTACCTGAGTGTATCATTGCAACCGTGAAAGTTTAGTAGTGTCGGAGTCATGGCGTGGAGATGTTTTCCAGGCATGACTAGGGGGACCTTGCATGTAGTTAAAGGTAATTTGAGCTCAAAGTCTACGGGGACATTTTGGACAATAGAGTGCTTCCAGCCTTGTGGGATTTTTTTGGGAACTAGGATTGTTACTTTCAAGACGATAATGCACTATCATATTTCGTATTTTTATGCAGTGGCACACAGAAGAATGTCATTCGCCTTCCAGGGCCTGCAGAGAGCCCTGGCCTTAATCCAATCGAACATTTATGGGACAAGTTGGAACGTCGAGTGAGGACTAGAGAGTCAAATACTGGAAGCCGTTTATCAGTACATTGTAAAAAGTATGCCCTGGGTGGCTAACCTAATTGCAGCACGCGAAGGTACAATAAAATGTTAAATAAAATAAAATATCACTTTTCCCGTATCTATATACTGTCTGTTCCATTATTGTGAGGAAAATGTCACTGTCACGTGGTACGAAAGCGAAAGCTTTCCCTGCTGAAGAAAACGATGGGAACTCTAAGGCGGGAAAATTAAAAAAGAATGAATTTTGAAAGCACCATAGTCAAATCAATAACAAGAGCGAAAAGCGCATAAAAAAGCCGCTGGGGCTGATTCTTGGCCAATTCCATTACAGCCAGCATCATGGGATCTAAGCAGAAGCGATTTCACATCAATATCTCGTTCCTTTTTAGTACGACATCTATTGCTGAATTTGTGACTCTTAAGTGACCTTTTCTTAAACTTTATTTGTTTGTTTTGTGTTATAATAATTTTGTGACTTTTCAATGAGCGCCTTTCCCTCCGGTGACTTCCCCACCTAAGACTGTGTTCTTTACGTTCGACTAAGTCCCACGTCGAGCACCCACCTCCGAAACTAACGGACGTACACGCGCCAAAATCGGAACGATGAACGGGCTGCGTGCTCCCAGGAAACCATCCAAGTTGCGTGCAGATAGGTGGCATAGGAGCCGAGTTGCCAACAAAAGGGAAGTCATGGTTTGTATGGTCTTGTTAGTAGCAGACGAGCATTATCCCGTCTGCCAAAGGTTTATATGCCAAGACTGACTTAGCTCCGAAACTTCCAGCTTTGGGTAATCCGTCTGTGCCAATGTTGCAAAAGCTTATCTCTACCATAATCATAGAAGGGGAAGTAGGGAAACTTGCTTATGCTTATATATTGGCATAGAAGAAAATAAATTTTTAATAATAATTGGAAAATGGTCATAGGAGGATTTTTTCACGCCATTTTCTCTATTTATTAAATAAATTTTTATTACTGAAGATTTGATGTTTATCTGAAACCAGTTGTAGTATACATTTCTTTATTAGAATTAAAAGTACACTAATAAGTTTACAATTTTTGATGAGATATTTGTAGAAAAACTTGCAACTGGTGCAGCCATTCCAAATTGTCACCGTGGCAGTTTTGTGAAACTGTGGCACTGCTGCAGTTTTGGCTCCCAATCACAGGAATTGCTTTGCAGTTTGGGTTGTTTATTGCTCCCAACTGGTGTCTCTGAAGTGTCTAATTTGATTTAAAAGATATCGTAGAATTAATATTATTTATTTTTTCATTGTTGTATAATTAAATAAATTGTTAATGAAATTAAGTATATTTAAAAAATAATTTGAATAAAGAAAATCAAAGAGATGCATAATCATAGTACTCTCGTATCATAATTATGGTACACAAAATGTTTCTTTAAATTTATAATTAATTTATTAAAAAGAAATGAACACAGCGTGGTAAGATTCTGTAAAAGAAAACTGACTTTTTGGATAGAGTGAAAGTGATAATATGGGCTTAGAAGAGATCTTAAATACAGGGCTTATAGAGGGGGGAGGGAAGAAAAATGTAGGAAGGGAAAGCCAAAGACACAGAAAGAAACTGTAGAAAGCCCTGTGATAAATTCGGGAGAGGGGAGTGGGAGAAAGGTAATGAAAGAATTGTGCCGTATAGGGAAATGAATTCCCAAATGAGAAAAGGACTCTTAATTGCTTTCTTTCTTTTTTGTTATGGAAATGGTTATCAAGAATATAAAGACTAACGTCCTGTAAGGAGTGGCAATGAGAATTTAAGTATTTAGCGGGTATTCTGTTCACTCTGTATTTTGCATTATATTCAGACTCGTTTTTATTTTCTGGCTAGAGAATTGAGGAGAGATGTTTGAATGCAGTGAAAAGCAAAACAAATAAAAAAATTGAAAAATTGCTCTCTTAATATTTGAACTCTTTGTCAGATTATGCTTGAACTGTTATTTATTTTTAAGAGTTCGGGTGACTTTCGGTGAAAATCATGAACATTTGCCAAAAGTGTGCACGAAACTGTAAATCCACCCATTTGTGTGACTTTCGGTGAAAATCATGATCATGAACGTTTGGCAATGAGTGCTTTATCACTGTTACGTGAGATGTCGCAAACTGGTGTCTCTGAAGTGTCTAATTGTAGTGGTATTTTAAACATGGAATGGGCAGTTTTCCCACCGGGCAGTAAAGTGGCCGCTATCCCTGAGGAGACTACAGCTAGTGCGACCTTGCCTTCGAATAATTCTGTTTTAAATTTGTTACTAATAAAAGGCAATAAAGTTTAATAAATGCACAATTGAAATTTTATTTTTGATGTGTTGTCATTCATTTTAGATTTTATCACTTTGGCTAAGGTCAAAAACTCTCACCGGTGAGAACAGTTAGCGTTTGGTCGGTCAGAAATCACGGTGAGAAAATTGTGACGTCAGAAACGTCAGTTAGTGCTGCTATGCCTAACCGGTTGGTCTCACCGTCCTCACCGAGAAAAAGACGGTTAGCCCAGTGAGAAATTACGTCATCATTCTCTCACCGGTGAGGGTTTTTGACCTTAGCCTTTGTAAATAAGAGTTAACAGGAAAATAAGCTTGGAGCCAAAACAGCAGTGGCGCCATCATGGGGGGGAACACAGAGAACTACGGAGTTTCGCTACTTCCAAGGATGATGTCGCTATGATCATGTCGCTACCAAGGCAAGGATGATGTGCCAGTTTCCAGCAGTTGCTCATTGCATAGTGGAAGTAGAATTGGCGAAAGTGGGTAATACCACTCTCCGCTTTTACATGGCTGATCCGGCGCAACTGTCTGTCCACGTTTGAGGTATTTTGCTGCTTCTTTCGAATCGTATGTTCAAAATTTCTTCACCGAGTTCGGCGAGATGATGGATATATTCAGGTCGAACCATGCTGATACCCTGGCTGCTCGACGGCAACATCATTTTTATATGCGTCTTGAAAGGGACGTTCCAGATTCCCTTATAATGCATAGAGAGAGTCTTTTGTCCAGTAACGGGATGAGGCTATGCTGCTGGTATTTCCATAGGAGCACCCACATCAAGGGAGATTGCCCTCTCTTGAAAAAATGCGCGGCTTGCCCGACGAGCAATTGGCATCCCAACCGCCATTGCTGTCGCTGCTATGACAAGCTTCCGATTCTCCAAAGCCACAGGTTGTTACCTCTGCACCAGTGAATTTCAGTCTCCCACCGGGACCATCAGAAGACGTCACAATGGGCGAGCCAATCAGCTCTGTTGAAGAGGGAGGTATTTTCACTAGAACAGATTTGGGTATTTTATTAGTGGATTTTCTACAGTTGCCTCTGACAAGGTGGTGCTCTCAACATTTTTGCTCTGTATAAGACATTCGCCTCTTTCAAGAAATGAAGTTAGCTCCGTCGCAGTCTTGCCACGATCTTCAAGGCCTTGGTAGTCGCTACTCCAATGGTCAATTTTCCATCAATTCATCCTCTCCCTTTGAATAAGGAGTAGCCATCATCGTCCTGAATCCATCAATCCAAGCATCCAACTATGTGTGACTACAAGTAAATGGTGACATTTTGGTAGACACTTTAACACCAAGTGTCAACTTCCGTCTACTTAATGAGTATGCCCCATCAGAGAAACAAACTTCAATGACTTTCACACGTACTTGTGCTCATCACTTCCCATAGTGATCGCAGGTGACTTTAACTGACATCCAGATGTTAACAACATCTTTTTGTCTGAATATACGCATCGTTTGTGTAAGCAGAACGATTGTTCGACTTATGGACTGCATCTCCACATAAGAACCATCCTGTGCTCACTTACTGCGAAGGACTCATTGCATCAAGATTAGATCTTTTTCTCGTCGACATTGCATTAGCTGATACTCTTGGTTCCATGCAAATCATCCCGTGTACCTTTTTGGCACAGTGCCATCACGTGGCCCTGATAGCCTCCAGTATCAGCGTCATCCTCGAGAACAATGCAACGCATATCGTTTCTTTGCTAGACAACGAGAGAACCAAATGGGAGCATTCGTTAAATTCGTGGAACGACATCTCCACGAGTTATCACTTAGCCTTGCTTCGTGGCTCCTATTAAAGACTAAAATCCAGCATTTATTTTTCTGGAAAATTGGACTATAAGAAGCCAGAACTCCGTTTTCCAACTCCTCATGCCACGGGAGGAGTACGCTGCTGATATTCGCCAGACAAAAAGCGAAATTAATGCCTTGATATCCTCATATCCTAACTTTCCTGTGTGTCTGACGTCCGTCATATGTCATGAGCTACCTTTGCAGAGGAGCGTCGTCGTGTCAACGTCAAACGATGTCGATGATTAGTTCTGGATAGTGGTGGTGTGGAATCTGACTCGGACATCTTGTCAGCCTTCCACACTCACTCTTCATCTTTTTTCAGTACTCCAATCTTCTATCAGATGCCACGATGTGTTGGGTAGAAGCTCTTCCACCCTTTGCTGATGACGTCGACGCTATTATTACAAGATCTGTTACCGAAGACGAAGCCAAGAGATTCTTCCTGTCTGCAGGCATTGACAGTCCAGTCCGGGCATTGGGGGTCTCCCGTATGCTTTTTACATCAAGACTTGGAACCTTCTTGAGCCTTTTCCTGTTCAAGTGTTCGATTCCATCATAGCAGACCTTTTCTCCATTTCATTGCATTTCGCCACAGGAAAAATCATCTTACTACCAAAGTTCCAGCTCCAGTGAGAGTGACCCAGTGAAGACCACAAAAGCGGACTATAAGGTCCTCACTAGTGTGCTTCAGAATAGACTAAAACCAAGAGCTCATAAGGGTTAATGAGCTCTTGCTAAAACTGTTCGCCGTAGAATGTTTTTGATCCCGATCAATCTTGCTTACAATCCGGTGTGTTATGGAAAAGGCCAGAATCCGTCAACAATCTCTGGCTGTGCTCAGTCTCGACGAATAAAAGGCATTCGACAAGGTTAACCATGTTTACTGGCGTCATCTTCGTCTTCGGAATTTTGCTAACAAAGTATGCCATGGCCGCTTCATTTGTGTATATCAGTGGCTCTTCATCATCCACCTTCAATCTGTTAGAGGGTGTCAGACAGGGCTGTCCACATTTATGTATCCTTTATATATCCCCCTCCTGTATATCCTTTGTTTAGAGCTATTACTCCGACATCTTAACCGCCATCCTTACGTTCGGGGATATAATATTAAATACTTTTGCTGTGTAAAATTATAACTGGCATGTTAATTTACTTTGTTTGTATTTTAATCCGTGTTTTTTGTATTTTGTTTTATGTTTTCTCTTTTTTTGAATACTAGGATCCCCCAATGATCGAAATTCGATCACATTTCTGAGAAAAAAAATATATATGTAATTGTTGTAGCCTCAATCTTGCTTATTAATAAACTTTGAAGAATGAAAAATACATAACACAATAAATATCCAAAATGCTTTGCATGACATTTCTGACACTCCCGATTCATTTCACTGCAATGATAACTTTGAAAATTTCTCGGAATAATATTTAAAGCAATCTAAAGGTGTCTTTTAATATATCTATCGAATTATTATCTAAATAAAATATTTATATTTAAGTTAAGTTGTCCCTCCCTATCTCTGCGTCTCTCCCCCCGTCCCACTGTGGAAAATTAAGGTCTGTTTCGGACCAAAAATCGGTAACTTTTTTTGTTACTAAAGAAAGAGCGTTAACAAAATTTTTAAAAAATAAATAAAAATCAAAAACTTCAAAATTGGTATTTATTTTATTTTTAAATAAAATATTACTTTCAAAGTGTATGAAAAAACCTTAAAGTAGCTTAGAAAACAAAGAAAAATACATAAAACGCTTACCTACTAATTATAGAAATATTTTGAATAGTTGGCTAATAAAAATTTTTAAGTAGTTGTTTCTATAGAATAATGTATAGATACATTAATGGTACTATATTATACGGGATGATTCAGTCAATTTCTCTCGAATGACGTGCATTAGGGATAAACAATTGAAAGAATATGAGCGCCTTATCGAATTTCTAAATAGTTGGAGTTTGTATTGTTGCAACGGCGCTGCATGAAAATCGTATTGTTGAAAAATTTATTTATTTATTTATTTATTTATTTATTTAAGAATAAAGGGTTAGAATATACATCAAAGTACAACAGAGATCCGAATGGTCCATATGGACCGACATGTTAGATCTCTGAAGACTCATAAAGATACTAAGAAACAAAAAAACGTGTTAGTACAATCTTAATGAGCAAAAAAAACAAAAACATACAGATGGATCGACTGGGCAGATGACAAACAAAAATACTACAGATAATCAGTGGCCCCAAAGTAAATCTGGATGTTTCTTCCACGCAGAGTGATTCGGCCTCCGCACAGTAACTCAATCACTCATAATAACTACTTAATAGTTAACAGGTGTGTCTAACATCCTAAAATTCAATAAACATCCTACGTTACCAGAATACAAACGTCACTAAGTAAAAACATTGTGGCGCAGCGTATGCAAAGACAGTTAACTGTGCTCCAAAAACTTCATACAACAGGTTGCGTGGGAGGGAGGCTCTACCTACCCCAGTGATAGCTGATCAAAGGCAGACGACCCTCCCTTGTATATTAATACATAAAAAGCAATAAATTTTTAACCTTTTGCGAAACAACGAATACGATGTTATGGAGCGGAGTTCTTGGGGTAATTGCGCCCAATTTTTTACCCCGATAAAGGTAATACATCGACGTCTGTAATTTAGTTTGGCAAAGGGTAAGGAAATATCATTCAGTGTGCGAGTGGAGTAGTTATGCCGTTCACGGTTATAAACAACGGTTACAGGTGAAGTTAACAACAATATGGAATTCAGACTCTTGTAGATAAAAGTACATGATTGTATAAAAAATATCTGGAAAACCGAAGGTATGCGCATGGAGGTAAAGTAAGAAGATACCGAATAAGACTTGGGAACACCAAGTAGGGTTCGAAGGAACCATTTCTGAAGTTTGAACAAGCGGTTAAGATTAGAAGAGAAGGACGATCCCCAGAAAATGACACAGTAGCAAAGGGAGGAGTGTATCCATGAATAATAAAGAAGAAGAAGAATGCACGATGGTAAGTATTGCAATCTGGAAATCATTCCTTGCTTCCGATTTAGATTCACCAATAAAGTATCAATATGCTGATCCCAGGTCAGATCGTGTGTGATAATCAACCCTAGGTATTTAAAAGAAATCACCGTTTTTATTAGTTGATTATCATAATAAACTGGTAAACTACTTGGAATGTTTAATTTGTTACGCTGATAAAATAGCATCACATTCGTTTTGTGAGTATTGACGGTTAACGAATTCTCGACATTCCAGGTTTTTAAGATATTTAACGCATCGTTAAAGGTATTCGTTAAACTCCTAATTGCAGTGCTGGACGATAACAAAGTAACGTCATCGGCATACATGAGCACCCTGAAAGAAGAAATCGAGGAAAATGCTCGAGGCAGGTCATTGATGAATAGATTGAATAACAGGGGAGAAAGAACAGACCCCTGAGGAACACCGAGATTCGTTACAACCGTCGCAGAAGACTCGCCAGAATAGGATAAATAATAACTCCTCTGCGTTAGAAAACTTGTTAACCAACGCAGGGGAGGGCCACGAATATTATAGAAATGCGATAATTTATGAATTAACAGCGGAATGGACAAGGAATCGAACGCCTTCGAAAAATCGATGAAGACGGCACCCACGAACTTGTTGGCCGCCATTTCAGAAGAAGCATATTCTACTAGTTCGTAACATGCCGTCTCTACGTTCCGTTTCGGTACAAAGCCGTGTTGGCAGGAGCTTATGAACCCAGAATCATAAATATATTGGGATAGACGAATAAAGTAGAGTTTTTCAAAGATCTTTGCAAAGATGGAAAGCGCGGTAACTGGTCGGTAATTAACAAATTGCTTAGGGTCGCCTTTTTTATAGATGGGGGTTACTCGAGCTAACTTAAGTATCTTGGGGTAAGTTCCAGACATTAGCGAGTGATTAAATATCAACGAAAGAGGAAAGGCAAGCGCGTATCGCAAAGAAATGATGATATCCGATCTGAGCTCAAGTGGATCAGAGATAGTGGAAGACTTAATTTGAAAAATTACAGCACGGACTTCATTAACAGTAGTGGGGGCAGCGAAAAAAACCTGATACCGGTGTAGACGAAGAACTAGCATAACTAGTATTTAAAGAGGGGGGAATCGGCGAGGAAAGCAAAAGGGTGGAAAGAAAATCCGTTAGGGTTGATGGTGTAATCTCCTTCGGGTGATTAAAAGGAGATGGTCTAGGTAACGAACCCCGGGTTAAACGTTTTAGTGCTTGCCACTTATCTCTGCTGATTTTAAGCTGAGAAAACAATACATTGAAGTAATCGGATTTCGCTTTTTTTATTTGCTTTTTTAAGCCATTAGAAAACTTCTTAAAAATATTTATCCTATCGGTGGAAGGATTTTTGCGAAATTTACGGTATAGCTTGTTCTTCGTTTGAACATCGATTAAAATCTGTGCAGAGACCCATGGTTGACGAATAGTCTTGTCATAGCTAGTATGCTACACAGCGAGGCAAGTGGCAAATATCTATCGCGCCCAGTTCGATAGTGGGCCAAAAAAACCTCAAAAAGCTGGTCGGTATCATCACAACCAGCGAACATAGCTTCCCAGTCGGACATCATAAGATACGAATTAAAAACGGCGATCCGGTTAGAAGTAATCACTCGCCTACGTCTGGTCTTAGGCTTGTTAGCTTTAGGAGTATTTATATCGAAGATGGTCAGAATCGGAAAATGGTCAGTTGCTAAAATATCTATTGAATTGCTAAACCGAATCTTATTCAAATTTGTAAAGCAAGCATCAATAGCTGAATAGGTTTGATGGTGGGAGGAGAAATGGGTATAAGAAAAAGAAGTAGACAACAAGCCTGCACGTGTTATAGGGTCCAGAAGTAAATTAAGAGTTGGGGTAGGTTTACAAAAATCAATATTAAAATCACCAACTAAAATCACCCCCTTTCCCATTTTTTGAACATCCATCAATAAAGAAGATAGGAAAGTGCAAAGTGATTGGAAATGGCCCATCGGAGGACGATAGACTGCAATAAGAATAAATTTGTTGTTAATAGTAATTGTTAATATTTCGTAGTCAGCCGTTACCGTAGTATACTGAGGTATAACGTCAAAGGAAAGGAAAAATGATAGGTAAATGCAAAGGCCACCCCCACGCTTGTTATTACGATTAATGGATGTTACCTGAAAACCGGGAATTGCTGGAATCTCACTGGCATCATGACACCAAGTTTCAGTGAATACTAATATATCCGGAGTCAAAGTGATATTTTCAAGATTAACCAATATTGTTGGTAGATTGGCATTAATACTTCTTATATTCAAATACCACAGCGAGAGCTGGGTGACAGATACAGCGCCTGAAACATTGTGTATGTCAAAATACGCCTTAACGGACTCCGCTGAAACCGGCAAAGAGTACGAAGGCATACCATCGAGGATTGGAATACTTTGGGAGCCAAAATAGCAGGACACAGTCTGATCCACAAACTACAGGAAAACAATTCCTAAGTAATCAAACACAATAGGAATAATAGTATAAGTAATCACTCTCAGGAAAAATGGAGGTGAGAGTAAGGCAAGCAAATTAAAACTTAGACCCAGCATATGGACATACAAAAACATCTATGACAAAAAAATTAACAGAAAATACCAACGAAAAAGTTGTCTTAATTTCAGAGAAGATAATTAACTTCGTACTCTTCGTGGGTCAAGATCATACATTACATTGGTCAAAAAACCAATCATTACTGAATACAAGTAATACAGGAGTCATTACATAAATACAAATAATAAAAAAATTGTAAAACTAAATTATTAGTACCTATGGCATCGCAATTATATACTAGCTTTGGCAACAGAATATTTGGCTTATACTATATATTTGAATTATACTGGATTCACATTTGTCTTAAATAAATTTCAAACGAGAGAAATTAGATATACGCTATACATAATACAGTAAATTGGCGACAATAAAAAGAATGAAAAAAATCCACAGCTACTTAAGTCACGGAATTGAAGTCTTCCGTCGACGAAACACGGACGGGCTTGCCGACCGAATCTTTCACGAAAATTCGACCGCCAAAACTCCAAGCCGACTTCACACCAAATCTCGCCTTCGCCGCTTTCAATAACTTGTATCTCGAGGCGGTCAAGTCCTCCAGAATCACCACTTTAGTATCTTGCAGGTATCTGCGATTCTTAATGATGAGGTCACGCAGCATCGGCGACGCCAGCTGCATGATGATGGGACGGGGCGAAGGTGACGACCGTGGACCTAGCCGGTGTATAGAGAGAATGTCCGCGGGTTTAACAGAAATATCCAATTTGTCCGCCAATAGATCCGGAATTACAGTGGTAAGAATTTCCGCAGGCTTCTCTGCCACTCCGAAGATCCTAACGTTGGAGCGGCGAGAGTACTGCTCCAAGTCGTCGATTGATTTAGAATTCACCTCGATCCTAGAAACACCATTTCTAATAACTTCATTTTCCAATGATACGAACTTGTCCTGGAGGACAACGTACTTCTGATCGAGAGATTGTAATTGAGTACTAACAGAACTCATTTGGAGCGACAAAGTTTCCAGCTTTTTCGTAATTTCATCTAACCTTGAATTAATCTTCTGAGTTAGTATCTCGCCAATGATAGCACTAATTTTTTCAACAAACTGCGTATTCTTGAAAATCTCCAACACCGCCTTCTCAACTTGGGAAGTTAGGGTGTCTTCGATAAGAGACTTCGCCGGAGAATCAGTTGAAGGAGGGCGGAGATAATTAGATGCCTGTTTGGCAGGCTTTCCGGCTCCTTCACGAGGCATGTTGAGTAAAAAGACGAAGAATGTAACTTGAAAAATACAAAATAAAATTACTCACTCACATAAAAAAAATTGTATCACGTTGAAACATGCACCGGCGGAGGACTAGTCCATAGGCAGTCGAAGGAGAGGCCTCAAGGTAATGGAATCGTCGACGGATTCGATTAAAATCTGATGATTTCAATCTATAAAGGTTTAATTGTTTACTCTCACAGTTTAAATCATCTTAGAAGCACTTAAATAGTCGAGTCTATTAACGCTTGCTCACTCTCCATGTAATTTTCTAGGAGCTCATGTCAGTACATCTGCTCCCGCCGCCATCTTGAAAAAAAAAATGACGCCCGCTTTATCAACAGAGCAGAAATGCAAGGTTGTCGAATGGTATTTCGAGACAAAATCACCTGTAACCGTGCAAAGAAACTTCCGGAAGGGGTATAAGTGTCGAGACGCACCAGGCAGGCAAGCAGTCATGGATTTTGTCAAGCAATTTCGTGCCACTGGATGTGTTAAAGGCAAGAAAAAAGGCGGGAGCGAAGCTCGTGTTCGAACGGCCGAAGTTGTCGAAAATGTTCGCACAAGGTTGGTCGATTCCACTACAAAAAAATCTGTTCGCCGCCTATCCATTGAAGAAGGGCTGTCGTATACCACGACGTGGCGAATTTTGAGAAAGGATTTACACCTGTTCCCGTATAAGATCCATGTTTATCAGGAGTTAACAGACACTGGAAGACAGAAGCGACAACAATTTGCGATGGAGTTTGGAGCAGAAATGGAAGCCAATCAGGATATTGTGGACAACCTGTGGGTGTCAGATGAGGCCTTCTTCCATCTGTCAGGTGACGTTAATAAACACAACGTTCGTTTGTGGGGTTCCCAGTACCCTCATGAGATCCATAAGTCACCTCTTCATCCACGAAAGGTTATGGCTTGGTGCGCGATTTCCAAGAGAGGCATTATTGGCCCGTTCTTTTTTGAGGGCACCGTAACGTCACAGGCTTACCTTAACATGTTGGAAACCTTCTTCATACCCGAGCTGCGAAGGAGGCGTATACCGCTTCGATATCAATGGTTTCAACAGGATGGGGCTAGGCCTCACACCACTAATGAAGTGCTAGACTTTCTCAATCAGAAATTCGGAAATCGTGTCATTTCAAACAGGTTTCCAGATCGATTCGGGGGTGGCTTTCTTTGGCCCCCTACGAGTCCTGGCCTAAACCCATGTAATTTTTATCTCTGGGGGTTCCTTAAAGACTGTGTTCACTACAGCACCAAGAACCCTAGACCAGCTGCGACAAAGCATCGTCGACTGCTGCACCCTTTGTGGATGCAAAAATCCTGGATAGAGTTATGAACAACTTCACCATTCGGCTGCGAGCCGTTCAAAACGTTCGTGGTGGCCACATTGAGCATATCATCAAGACTTTTCCACGGGAATAAAAACTCCGAACTGCCTAAAATATCATACTGAAATGCTAAGTTTGTAAACATTAATGGGTCAATAAATCATATTACTGAAATGGTCAGAAATTAACTGAATCACCCTGTATTTGGGGACCTTCAGGTTCTGAAATCAGTTCGTTGACTTTCAAAAGCTGCAGAGTATTTGTTATACGGTTTTCTAATGCTTTCAAATGAACATCAACAACACAACAATTAAAATTCTTTCAGATGAACATCAACAATGATTTGATTTAATTTGATATTTATTATTTAAAAAAACAATAAAAAAGACAATGCTACATGCGTTGACAAATATGGTG
>JAHWFO010022643.1:222650-251439 GCA_023313115.1 Rhysida immarginata
GTATTCGTCCACGTTAACACAGGGAAAAGTGCATAACAAAAAATGTGTTGCCGTATTTATATATAGATGTTATATTTTAGTTATGCTTTTGATTTACAAGCGTTATGGCTGCTTGTCAAATTTTTCTTATACAAAAAAAATCATTTTCCTGCAGCGTCGATATCCATCAAGACGCTCGCTTTTGCGGACGATGTGGTGCCTTTTGGATCGGATGCATATTCCCTAGATGTTTTTAGAGGGATTTTTGAGCAGTTCAGTGCCTCGACAGGAAGCACGATCAATCTTGTCAAATACAAAGGCATAGCCTTAGGCCACTTGAACATTTGAATTTATTCCCGATCTCTTGGGGCGGTCAGGTTACAGTGTTAGGTTATAATTTTTCATTTTCTCGAACTATTGACTCTGTTCACTGGCAACAAGTGATAGTGAAGTATATATATTTCCTGCCTTGACAAGAACTTTCGTTTTACTACTTCGATGTTCGTCAAGGCGAGACTTATTATAACTCACGTCATGTCATTACTTACTTCAAAATGTCTGTTTACCTTGCCATCATAGAGATCTTCAGAGAGTGCCCAGCGCCATGGTGAAAATTGTGTGAGAACTCAACATTAAGCGTTATCCGCTTCGTGCTGAGTTTCTATTCATCCCCTTCGAGAGGTGGTTTGGAATTACCCGATATTCGCCGTTGCCTCATTGCTGCCAGAATGGCGGCGAAGATTCGAATTCTTTCTCCTTCGTCCTCCTACGTGGGCGAACTTTGCCCTTTATCATCCGCGCTTTTTTCTCAAGGTAAACAAACTGCGATTTCCGTATTCGTTGTTAGTGATCATTCCTTCCTATCAACCAGATATTTATAACACTTTCATGTGAACTTACTGACCTATTTGCCGGCGCTATGCCAGGGCGACGTGCAAGATTTGGGACATCTCCGTCATTCATGGTTCTGCTAGCAGACCGACTCGAAGACCACCACAGATATCTTTCGTCTCCATCCAGAATAGTGGGCAGCAATCAGGAAGGCCCTCAAAATAATTGTCTTCGAAGGGCGATTGCTGCACAACGGATTTTGGTCGCGTTTGCTGGTTGCTTATTTTGTGGCGAAACAGAAGCCATTCGACGCATTTTTTTCGAGTGCCTGTTCGCACAGACCACCTGGAGTCGTCTCAAGCAGCGCTACGGGTTAATGAATTTTTCTTACCAGTCTGTGCACTGCTTGTCTGATGATTCTTCTGGTGAACCACATAAATTGTACCTATCCATTCCGATAATTTTCATCGTTCGGGAATTTTGGCCAGCACGCCTAGGTATATCACACGGATCTCAGTTTCCATCTGCAGCTATCTGTAAGAAGGCTGCTTTCAGCCTTAAAAACTTTCTCCGGTTAGAATGGAATAGGCTAGGTCCTTCAACTTTCATCGCTGCTTTTCACATCAAAAGCATCTTTGCTTGATCCTCGGAGAAGATTGCTCCTTCTGTTTCACCTTCCCGATCGAGTTCTATGGTTCACCAGATCGCAAACGGGCCCTCATTTCGAGGCTTTTGAATAGGTGTGCGTTTCAGAAGAAATATTAAAAATTATAATCTCACACTACGAATATGCAAAACGTTTATTTACTTTCGCCGACCACCAACTGAAACAGCTGGTAGGCCTATGTTTGCGTTCAGTCCAACTTTTTTTTTCAATGAAATTGACTTAAAACTTAAAAAGTCGTGAAGATATGTTGAATTTTTCTTAGGGGAAGGGATTTCTGTCTGTACGTGTGTGACCAATTTTTGTGCAGCTACCTTAATTCTTCCGAAACGTCAAGAGCAGAATCAATTAGCTACACATTTAGTGGCTTCCTTAAATCATGACAATTGATGAAGCCGTTTAAGAGAAAATAATTTTTTTAAAAATGAACAAATGGTTGTACAATTTTTACCAGCGAACAACAGTCAATAAATTCTACATGTACGAACTTCTCTCATTGAAACGAATAATTGAAACAAAAAAAAAGCAACACATGAAAGGAGT
Source organism: Rhysida immarginata (assembly GCA_023313115.1). Classification (NCBI taxonomy): domain Eukaryota; kingdom Metazoa; phylum Arthropoda; class Chilopoda; order Scolopendromorpha; family Scolopendridae; genus Rhysida; species Rhysida immarginata. The sequence goes on from JAHWFO010022643.1 coordinate 224,668, forward strand.
GGGTGGCATACAACATATGATTTTTTTAATTTTAACACTGTATGTGCACATGATACTTGTACAGGGTCCTAAAAGTCCCTCTACTGGAAAAATGGTTCATCCCTAATTATATAATTTAATGAAAATTAAATTAAATTTATATATACATATACAGGGTGTTTCAAAAATACTTTTACAAACTTTTAGGAGAGGTAGTGTGGGAGATTCTAAACAAAAAAGTTCATATGAACATGGGTCCGAATTTGAACGCTAACTGAGATACGAACAGAAATAAAAATGCCGCCATCTAGATCAACAAATTAATAAATAACTCAGGCCCTGTAACGCCTAGGATGAAGAATTTCGGAGGAATAACAGGGTACATAAAACAGTGATCTTTCACTGGCTGCCGCTGACTGACTGTGAGCTGCAGGGATAGTAAGTGGCTTCTACTTTCTAGCTGTTATCTACGGCGCTAAATTTAAAATGGTATTCGGTATTTTGACATTTACGTTTATTTATTTATTTATTTATTTATTTAGTTAGTTAGTTAGTTAGTTAGTTATTTACTGACTTACCATCGTAAATCTTAAGACCAGTCACTTTGTATGCTAATTTGTAAAACCAAACAGAGATCATAAAATAATATTTATTTTGCTTTAAAATTTGATAGAAGCGAATGCGTGTGACATGGAAACGGTGGGTTTGTGTAAAGCTATTGCGGATCGTACGTAAGACATTGAAATAGTTTTTCTCTAGAATGACCATACTACCACTTCACTTTATTTTTCAATTAAAATTGTTGACGACACACCGTTTGGGAAATGCTAATATAGAGCTGAGAACAATCATACAAACGAGTCGGAGAATTTTTACACAATATCGTATTGCATGTGGGAGATCATAATTCCTGTTAATTTTTTGTACGATTTACATTTCCTCGATTAGATTCTCTGCGCTGTTTACCGAACGAAAACTTCTCTTTTTGGGCTTCGATTATAAGCATCCTAACGACTGTCGATGGTTCGAATTATTTCTAAAGAGCTATAACCTGTTTGTTGATATATTTCTGGGACCAATCAGCTCTTAAACATGAAACGTGACAAGAAGGACTCTCAACTTTAGGGGCTAATAGATTTAGGAAAAAAAAAAAACAAAAAAAAAAAACAACTCTCCGATGATGTTGGGTGTGGGGAAGGTGGGAGGCCACAAATGTGTTTGTCAAAGGGAGATGGAGTTAATCCTAATTACACGACTGCTTGGTCATTTAATTAAACAAATCAACGAACTTGAAAAGTTATAACCTTGCCTGATAACATCACATATAAAAATTTATTTTAATTACCTGTTCTGTATTCCGATTGTTATAAGAGTAAACATGGGATTTGCAATGTTCTCGAGCTTTGTATGAATCTAATGAATTAAGTTGTAGGAGATAGATTAAAAGAGAAGTCACATGATTGCGTGTATTTGTTTTTAAAACGACAAACGAGTAAGAAAAAATTATCATAATTGAGATTCTTATCATCACGACTACAGTGAAAATTACCCCAAAATAAAGGCTATTTATCAGTCTTCAACGGCCCAATGTAAATTACTTTTCTTTTTTCACTTTAAAATCACTCTTTCTCTCTCACTCCTTACGATACATTATTCATGACAAATGTTTGGCGTTCCATTTGCGTGATTTATCGCTGGCAAAATAAACAGATCTCTTGCTAAGTTGCAAGTGAAATTCCTGTGTCAACTTTGAAGTCGAAATACGAAGTGGATAGGAGGGTAGGCGGGGAGAGGATGAGGGAGGGAAGGAGAAAGAAGAGTCGAAGTTAAGATGTGGTAGCCAAATGTCACTCCCACCATTCGAAATGGCGGGGAGTTCGTCTTTGACACAGATTAAACGTGGCACAAGTTGTTATCACCAGTCTCGATCACCAACCGACTTAACCACCACGTTGTACAACTCGACCACGATTAATAGCCATTACTCTCTGACGTCATGAAGGATGATAAAAGCCACCTTGTCCACTCTTCACCATTGATCTCAGTCACTATCCAGATATATAATGGACACCACGATCGTTGCCATCACAACATCGTCCGTGTCTACAACTTCAAAAACGACCCCAAATAATTTCCTAGAACAAGGAAACTATCTCTCGCACATCTATGTGCCTATATTCCTAAAAACTAATAATGTTTTTATTAAAAATATATTATTAAATATGAAAAGTTATAGTTAAAGGTCTTCTAAAGTAGTTTCTTTGGCAATATTTAAGTTATAAAATCCTATAATTCTCATGAAATCTGATAAGTCCAATATTTTATAATAAATCTTTTTTATAAAACTGTTTGTATGAATTTTTAAAAACTAAAACTTAACATCATTATAAGAAATCCACCATAAACAGTTCTTGATTAGGATCAGGGCCATATCTTTAGGTGAGGCAAAAAGAACGCTGGAACATTCACAAGGCGCTAAATTGAAAAGGGCATTTTAAAGGGACCCCAATTCTTCCTCAGGCGCCTAAATTGTTCTGTACGACTCTGATTACGATCTCATACAGGTCTTCAAAGTATTTGTGTTAAACTGTATAATTAAGGTTAATTTCAAAAACCAAACTGTTCGTTTAACTCGTTAAAAGAAAGTAAATCCAGAGGTTGAACCAGCATCTGCCCTGAATCCCAAATGGCAAAGGTTTCCTTAATAATTATCATTAAACGTAAGAAATTACATTTACAAATTGAACATTCGAAAATATTCTTCGATTCAAAGTAGGAAAAACAAATGAGTGAATAAGTCAAATGCGATTTTTCAGTCAAGAATGAAAACATTTTTAACACCTGCTGCATCCTATTTAACCCTTTCCTCTTTTTTTCCGAGAATATAATATATTCATTTCCAAACATGGAATTTCTGAAATAAATAAACAAATAATTAGCAATGATTTATTCATAGTCTTCGCGATGATTTCCCCTCTCCACCCCAAGTTTTTTGAAAGCCTTTTTCATACCTTGTAATTTTCTGGTTTTACAACGCGATTCTAACTTATTCATTCACCGGTTTCATCCATCGACAACACTTTCGCCATCCTGTTGAGAATCCCCGTGACCCCCGTCCACTGGGTGGCGTCATCGGGTAACCTTTGACCCGATACGAGCGCAGCATGAAGTTCGTTGAGACTCAGAGTAAACAACGTGTCCTCCATCGTTTTGACAGCCGACAAATAGACCCCCGTCTCCTCTTCCCCGCCCCCACCCGATGGGATAGGCCAGTGTCAACAGTAGTAGACAAGGGAAAGTCGGGAGAGGGAAAAAAATGACTGAGACCATACATTATAAAGAAAAGAAAGAAAAAAAAAAGAAATTCTTAACCCCTTTATCATGTCTCTTTCATTTTATTTTATTCTTTTTCCTTTTAAAGATCAAGCTTCTCCCTTGTCATAACTGTTATCAATTCCCGTAATGATTAATCTCATAGCCGATCTGATCCTATGCATAAACAGTTTCTATTTTGGATGACGATAGCGATGAGATTGCCGGTTCGACTTCCTGCCATGGTTGATGATACCGGAGGAGATACGTAAACGTTCTTCTAGGAATTACAACCGTAATGGATGTTATTAAAAATAAAATTGTTTCATCAAAGTCTCATTCGACTCACTTCCCATCACAGATAAGGAAACCCTGTGAAATAACAAAAATAAAATACTGACAAATTGTTTTGCCCTTGTTGAAGTTTGGTTTTGTTTTGTTTTTTTATAAATATATTATTAAAACCTATCTAAATATCGTATATAAGCTCTTAAGGAATTTTTATAATTCGAATTTAAATATATATTTTTAATCCTGAATAAATTAAGCATCGTAAATTTATGTTGCTCCATTTGAACATTATCTTTGCATTATTATTCGCTACACATGTAATAAGGCCTTTCCGTTAAGACGTTTTAAAATAATTTCACATAGTAATTTTATAAGATTTTCTCATAGGAACAGCTACAAATATGGAAATGAGCGTCTGTCTTGGCTTCAGCTTTTATAGCTGTTGGAGAGATGGCCAATGAGAATCATTCTAATTACTGAATCCCGTTTCTTGTATTGACGTGTTTTCTATGTGCCTATATTTAATCTGCTCCTCATTATGAAAACCGTTATACAATATATATGCCGTTCCATAATATTTAAATGTTTTAAAACCGCGATTTGTATAAATGAAATTTGTATATTCCGTCGTGTTCAAAATTATTAGCCGCTTTACAGTCAGTCGCGATACAATTCAAGTCAAATCAGTTTCTAACATTGTTCGTTTTTATTTTTGAAATATCTATACAGAGATGTGGAAATTGTTAGACTCAAACAAAAGATTAAAAAAGCCACACTCTTTCTATAAAAGCAGTTTATTGACATAGTAGCCTACATGCAACTATTCACGAAAGCTATTTTCCTTGGTGATACGTCTGCTGATTTTCCGGACTTTCCAAGAATCTGAACATTGAATGATATAAAGAACTAAGAAATGTTGAAATATTGTTAAAAACGCTTAAATTAATCACATTTTATCGAAAAACCACAAGTTAAGTAATGAATCAGAAACTACTAATAAACAAAGCAAAACAGCTGACGTGAGAGTCTTGGCACATTTGAGAAAATTTTTATACAGATTCATTAAAAATACACATAGAAATATCACTACTTGAAAATTAGTTCCACAATCTTATTTTCTGGTCGTAACATATGAAATCTACGAAAATTTTAAATAAGAAATTTGTTTTGAGTCGTTAATTTGTACAAATCTGTATCATATATTTTGTAAATTAAACAAACTTAATGAGTTCATCTAAAAGGCATAAATACGTTTCATTTGAAATAAAATAAAATATAAATTAGTCACACAAAAGATGCAAATATTTTCCTCTAAAACTAGAATCTTTTGTTCAATTGATAATATTAATTTTTAAAGAGTAAATAACGAATGGTCTGTAAAGATATATCTCAGATGTTTAAAATTATTAATGAAAATAGGAAAAAATCGGTTCTTGGTTCGAATCCAGGCTGTAGAATTTTCTTTTCTATTTTCATCAATATTAATTTTACATACTATTCTCTTAACTATGAAGGTGCTTAATTATGAAAGGTATGTAATATTTATCTCGTTTCTGCTTTTACCGTTCAAGCAAACATTGACTTATACGTATAAGGCAAATGAAAGTGATTCAAAGGGCACTGAGATGGATTAAATGCAAGTATTAATATTTACCTTTGTTTATATGAAAGAAGAACATCTTATAGTCACTATTATAGACACGCAGTCCTAAAAAAAATCTACACTTGCCGCAATACAGGACTCCCACTGGGGCATCAATCGGCTATTACCGTCCGCAAAAAAGTCTGTTTCCTGTTGCTCTCTGAACCATACCCGAAAAGCTTCCTTAACCTCCTCATCAAAGTCTCATCATGGTGAGAGGTCTGGGCTATAAGGAAGTGTGGCAGAACTTGCCACCGCATTTTGGTTATTGCTTCCTGCCCCAGTCTCGCAACATGTGGCTTAGCATTGTCCTAGAGGAGGATCACCCCATCACTGAGCTTACCAGGACGCTTGTTTTTCACAGTTTGACGCAAGTTCTACAGTGTATTGGTGTATGCGATAGCATTAATATGGGTTTTGGGTTCCATAAACTCCAAAAGCAGAGGACCGTCGGAATCAAAGAAACACGTAAGCATAACCTTCCTGGCCGAACTTTACGACTTGAATTTTTTGGGCCGTGGTGAAGATGGATGCTTCCACTGCATTGTGGATACCTTCCCGGAGGGTTCCCGATAATGGCACCCAGGTCTCATCTACCGCGATAATCTTCTTCAAAAATGCTTCCCCCTCACGACTGTAACGTTCCAGATGATCCAAAGAGCAGCCCTTTGTGCTCTTCCGTGAACATTCGGGGTACCCACTGACAGCAGACCTTGCCATATCCCAGGCTTTTCCTGTCCTCACGAATTGACTTATCCATGTCTGTCTTCAATTGATCGGTGACGACCATCATGGAACATTCTGGCCCAACGCACCACGGTTGCTTTCGAGACACATGCTACTCCATAAACATTCAACATCCGAGCTTGAATGTCAACTGGTGGAATGTTAGGGACATTAGAAACATTATCTCCGCTCGTTGGTTAGTTTTGAACGGAAATTTAAAAGGAGGGTCCATTGTAACACAAACGAAATACGAGCATAAGCCTAACGTAACTTCCCACATCAGAACAAGCAGAAGGTACGTCAACAATCACCCCTTTGCCTCGTGTCTGCGCACTCACGTGCTCGCGCGCTATAGCCCGAATCACTTTCATTTGAACATGCCTTATATAATAATGATTTTTTTTTTCGAGAAATTGAGAACAGGGAACTTCACGTCTCTTAAATCTCTTCTCTTCTTCCGATAAAAAAGTATGCTTTGTGTTTAGTCTTCAAGATAATTTCATTACCTGTTATTATTTAATCTTTATCTAACCTAACCTAACAACAATAAATGAAGCTATCATGAAACAACGTTTTCAAGCCCATTATTTGATTAGCACAATTCCGTTGTGTTCAGTCTTTCATAAAATATTTTAAAAAAACGCATACAGTATATCCAAAAAATAAAATATGCAGTTGAACCATCAGATCACCAATGAAATAAATTATAATTTAACAAAATTAAGCGGGAAAATTTGTCAAAAGTTTCACTTTCAAGTGGTATATCAGGCATATGTACGAAGAGGGTTATATATTACAGATGTTTACCCTGCACTTTATACAGTAGAACCTCGATAAATCGAATATCAACAGTAGAGCAAAATGCTTCGATTTATAGAGCTCTTCGATTTATCGAAATTAAGTAAAATAACAAAGTGTACATTTAATTTTGTCTATTAGTGCAATCAATCGACAATTGAACAGCACAGGCAAAAACAAAACGAGTGGTCCGGGGAATATCGACATTTCGTTACAAGACAATTTGCTCCTGCGACATATCGTGACAGACACGGTTCGTTCCGAAAAATTTGCGAGGCTCTACTTTGAGCACAAGATTAAATTCCAATTTTTTTTTCTTTTGTCAAAATCGAGAGGATAAAATTTTCGCTTCACTTTGTTTATAATAATTTGAGACTCAAATAATAAATCAAATTTCAATTACTAATCGAATTGGGAAATTGTAAGATTCTAAATTATTTAAATCATTTGAAATTTGCTTTTCTAATTGTATATTTAAAGTTGGAAAAATAATATTTTCAATGTTTCAACTTCATCAAGAAGGAGAGTACAGAGAACTCTCCATTTCGTAACGTTAAAAAAACATGATTTTAGGATTTCTTTTTTAATAATGTGTGACGTTTTTTAAATAGGCTAATGATAGATCTTACATTCGCATTTTTTGTGTTAAGATACGCAAGATTTTTCTGTATAAATTTATGATTAAATTTGTTGCACATTCTTTTAATTTTAAACTGTGAATCTCGTAAATTCTTCGAACGAGCTGTCTGTCTGTCTGTCTGTCTTGTAACGAAACGTCGTATCCCATGGTCCGGAAGCAATGCTTTCACTGCCATACTCGCCCAATTAGCGCAGATAATTATTCAATTTATAATACAAATTATTTGGGAGAATGATCATTTGGCCAACTGGAATCGAGTATGCTTGTAAAGCCAACCAGAAATGTTTTAATAGGGACGAGATAAACTGGCATCATTGCGATTTTATAGAGGGTTGGATTGACAAAATTTGATTTGTGGGCGAATTTTGATTTATAGAGGCTAACTTTCCTCCAAAAAAATTCGATTTATGGATGTTTTATTACTTCGAATTATAGAAGTTTTAGCCCCGAATTACGAATTAGGGAGGAATTCGGTTTATCGAGGTTCTACTGTATAACGGAATTCTGTTTAATTCTTTTGCAAATGATGTACATAGGGACCATTCACAAAATACATTGCTATGGCAAAAGTGAACGGTAAGGTTAAGTAGAGGGGAGAGGTTATCAAATTATGAATGTTCGCCTAACCATACACCAAGGGAGAAGACACAATTCCGCAGTTGTAATCCACGTAGGTACATTCCGAGGGCAACACCTCCTTCATCAGCATGACACAGATCGGCGGTGTTTCGAGTTAGTTGCTTTGTAATTTAATTGAATACGGTAGTAAACGCACTTCATGTTTATGTTGGATGCTCTCGTTTGAGCAGATTGTTCTGTTACACAGACAGCTTGTGGCGCTCTGGGTTATCATTTTATCTTCATGTTGCTTGGTTTTTGAGCAACATTGTTTGATAACGTACTGCATAGGGCTATCACATAAATTGTAATAAGCTTTGCTATGTTGACTGTAATGTACTAAAGTAATGATGTAATTTATGGATTATGGTTAATATACATTACAGTATTTAATTGGGGAAATATATGATATTGTCTAATATAAGTCGTGAAGTGCGGTTTTAAGTATCTGGCAACATGAAGATAAAAATGATTTTTGTAATGTTTCTTTAGGAGCTAATGCTAATGGAATTTAAGGTTGGATTCTAATTGGACGTTTGCAATTTTTCCTATTAGTAATTTGATCTTATCATTTGATTTTTAGATACAATAAATGGATATTTTGCGTCACATTTATCTTTAAGATTTACTGTAAGTGAAGATATCAAATGATCTCTTTACAATTTTGTTGTCAATGGGGAAACTAGTTTAACTTAATCTTAATTGAATAATGCTATCATAGTAGCAGTTATAATGGTAGAAATTTAAAAAGGCCTTTCAATTATTTCACCAGATTATACTTTGTTTTTGAATAAATTAAGTTGTTTTTTTTACGTTTTGTCTCATTCTCATTCAACTACAACACTTGTATCGATCCACACTTTATTACATATCCCTGAGTAGGGGGAGATCACAGTTTATTCTAAGGATATTTTGGTACAAGGTATTTATCTATAGGCAGAATGTAGCAAATGATGCAGCAGGAGTTTCATTTACAGAATTTTGTCATATTTCTTTTTTGTGCTTTCTTTGCCGTAATATTTTTATAATTATAATGTGCCTTAGTAAAGCTTAAAACGTCATCAAATTTTGTAACAAAATTTAGGCTATATTTACCGTTAAATTTTCTCTTTATTTTATTATTTCGGGGATATGATTAAGCATGAAAGTTAATATAGTGTGTTTCAAAAGTGAAATGACGGATGTAGAAGATAAAACAAGAAGTTACATCGCATTCACTTTTTGCTTCGACGAAGGATAGTTCTATCCGAAACGTCAGCTTTTTTCAGGGTCTTACCAACCTGTGTTCAATTTTTAACACTATTTCAGGAATGAACTCCCTATATGGAGACCACAAAAATTTTTTATTACAACTTGGTCCGGATATGCATGGTTTCTGAATTATGAATTTGTATCTATGACACCCTTATTACATTTCTCTAAAGAAGATGTTCAAAATGTCCACCCACACGCGAATACAGGCCTCATATCGACGTCTCATGACCCTGCAAAGACTTTCTCAAAGCCTGGATTATTACGTATTTTCTCACAATCTGCCATATTTCGATTCCAAAGTTTTCCATGTTAAGCATCGGAGAATACACCAATGATTTTAAATAGCCCCCACTGGTAGAAATCGATAAAGTTCAAATGAGGTGAACGTGAAACAATTGGCCCACCTCTACCTATCCATCGATAAGAAAACATTCCCATGTTCACAGAGGCGGCGATGGATAAGTTCAAATGCCTTACGACGTGGACATCGTCGTTGTTGGTACTTCTGTTGGTAAAAACGACGAGCCTGAGGATTCAGTCAATTCGTTCTTCCGAATCCCGGTACAATGATCCTCCATTGTTACTAATAGCGGGCAAGAATAAGACGTCGATTCGCTGAAGACACCGCTCTCTCCCGTTTCCAACTGAAGTGAGCCGCTCCCGCTCTCATTTTAGAGCGCCATCTAATTTGCATAAAATATTTTCTGCAAACGTTTCGTGACACTGATAAAAATCGGCGAAAGCTGCAGAGGACTTCCGGGAAACGGATTTCTTTTTGCTGCCAGAATCACTATGGAATTTGGATAAACATCAGGAACCATAGTAATAATCAGAACTGTTCTGAAAGAGTTGAAGCATAAATGAGTTGCTGCACATAAGACAAAGATGGCGATGACCTGTCTCAACGAAGGCTAATATGCAAAACTCATCAAGCTCCATATTATAGAATAACGGAGGCCTGTTTTGTGAAGTAAGGAATCTCGCAACATATTTTGGCAATCGGACAGTGCACACCGAAATGAAATATGCCTAGCGGACTGATTGTATTATGCAAACTGTCAAATTTGAAAATAGCGCTGTGATGTGATGCTGTTTCTCTTGAAGGGCCTGGCTCCTTTGATTCATGTGAAGAAAACTACACACACCCGGAAAAAATTAAAAACTCACTTACATTTTGCCCAGAACTTTAAAGAAACAAAAATCCTTTACAAACTTGATAGGTAAATGTATTCAAGTATCTAATGAGTACTAAAACTTGCGTCCTCATATGGTACTAATAACTTTTAAAAAGTAGGTGCAAAACAAAAAAAGATGTATGTACAGTAGCGCTCAGAAAATAAGGCACGAGTACAATTTTTGGCTTTTATTCTAACAGAACAATAAGATTTGCGAGTTTTTTCAACAAGTGGTAGATGACATGGAAATACAACTTTATAAATAAAAATATCTCAATTTTTTTATAATATGTTGCTGTAAAAAAGAAAATTGTTTTTTATGTGTGTTCAAAAAATAAGGCACTGGTTAAATTTTGATACATATTTCATACCAAACATGTTCCAAATCTGAAACAAAAGTGAGAAATCAAAGGAGATGATGTCTTACATTAGTACTTAGTCGGATAGCAGTTACTCTTGAAAACAGCTTGACGTCTGCTAGGCATAGAATCGACTAACTTTGTCATGGTTTCGGACGGAATCTTAACCATTCTTCCTGAAGCATTTGAAATTTTTCATCCAAATTCGATGCCATTTTTGTCTTTGCAGCGACGAAACAGAACCTCCCAGAGATGTTCAATGGGGTTGAGATCAAGTACTCGAACTTTTTTGGAAGCCAGATAATGCTCAACAAGGTTGGACGTGTGTTTGGGGTCGTTGTCGTGTTAGAATAGGCAGCCTCTGGACATGCAGTTTTTTCCGTGGGGATGCATGTGGTTCTGTAGAATATCTCTGTACATATTCTTATCCATAGAACCAACAACACGCGCAAGAGGAACCACCCCACTTCTACTAAAGCAACCCCAAACCATCAGAGATCCCCCTCCATGCTTCATTGTGGGCAGTTGGTATTTTGGATTGAAATGCTTGTTCTTGGGGCGTCGAATATACTGTATTCCGTCTGTTCCAAAAAGCAGAAACTTAAGATTCGTCACTCCAGAGGGTTTTCGCCCATTCGTTGGCGTTACAGTGCTGGTACTTCTTTGCAAAGGCAAGTTGGGCCTTCCTGTTCGCTGCTGTAACGAGAGGTTTCTTTGGAGGACGGCTACCATTCAAGTCTGCTTCTACTAGACACCATTTTGTTGCGGAACCACTAACTTTAACCCCATGAGCCACTGCTGTAAATCTGGGCTGAGCTTTCGATAACCAACAAAGCAGTATATCTTCCTTTTACGTGGTAGTACGTGGTCTTTCTGATCCAGGCTTTCGTTGAAGGTCTCCTCTTGCTCTCTTTCGTTGAATAATATTTCATTCTGTATTTTTGGAACATCGAAAGCAGATGAAATGCTGTTGTAAGATTTCTCTTCCTCAACGGCTTTTGTAATTGCCTTCTGGACCTTCAAATCGAGATGTACCCTTTGATTTGACATTTCCTATAAAAATTGAAGGAGTATTATGTTACAGTTATTTTTATGCATTTTCTGGTGACAACGGAAACTTACTTTTTTAGCAAAAATGGCCTGTGCCTTATTTTTTGAATGTCGCCAAACCTGCAAAAGTGTCTGTTCAGTTTTTGTATGAGAATTATCTCCCACTTGTTTGGGTCTTATGAAGTGTTTCACCTTTCTACACTCTCTGTAAAATATTGGTTCAGTCCGATAATCGTTTTTAAATTTACATATAAAATTGTACTCGCGCCTTATTTTCTGAGCGCTACTGTATATACATACCTCAATTCCATGAAAGTTGGTACAAGGTGAAAACATGCGACACAGCAAAAATATTGATACACTGATGTATTAATTCAGTTTATTTCTAAAGAAGATATTTATTGGGTAGGTATTAAACATTTCGGAACCAAAAATTTAACTAATAGTTAATAAATATTAGGTTTTTGCGAACTGGGAGTTGCAACACACTTCCAAAATGTTGGGACAGAGGGCGAATTGCCATTGGGTGACATCTCCCTTCCTTCTGATCACACTTTGTAGCCTTCGAGGAACAGATGATACCAATTTCTGTATCGTTGTGATGGGAATTTGTTGCCATTCCTGTTGTACGAAATTTTCAGCTGTTGAACTGTTCGATGTCGTCGTTGACGTAACTTCCTCTTAATAATTCACCATATATTCTCTATTGGGGACAAATCAGGACTCCAGACAGACCAATTTAACACCCAAATTCATCTATTGTGTAGCCACTGTCCTCTAATGCGAGCTGTGTGGGGTTTAGCATTATTTTGTTGAAATAGAAAGGAACGGGTTCCAAAAAGAGTCACCGAAAAGACAAAATATATTCTTCTAAAATTCCAATATAGGCTTGGACATTAATGGTGCCATTGCAGATGTGCAAGTTTCCCAAACCATTGGCACTCATGTAGCCCCAGACAATTGTAAAAGCTGGCTTCTGTACAGCACGTCGGTAACATTCAGGATATTCTTTTTTCCTGTTTGGTTCTAACTACATGCCAACGATTTTCGCCAACAACAACCGTAATGTAGATTCATCGGACCACAAAACACATCGGCACTGAGGGTCAGTCCACTTCAGATGGGTGCGTGCCCAAGCCAGGCACTTACGTTTCTCAGTGTGTTTACGAACACCTTTCTTTTTGCATAATAGAGTGATGTAGTGGCGAATGGTATTCAACGATTAAGGTTTTTGATAGCATCCTCGAGCCCATTACACAATTTCTGTCACTGTTGAATGTCTATTTTCAATGCAGTGGCGTCTGAAAACCCGAAGATCACGAGCAATCAGAATTGGTCTTTGTCCTTGCCCTTTACGAATGGTGGTATTTCCGCTTGTCCTGTAGCTATTAATAATATTATGAACTGTAGATGATGGAAGACCAAGATTCCTGGCTATTTCACAGTGAGATACATTGCTTCTAAATTGTTGGATTTCTTGCGCATATCTTGACCCACTGCCTTGCCTTGACCCATGCTGTCCAGTAAATGACTGGCTGCACATGGCAGTTTGCATATAAAGAGGGAAAAGTTATGACCTAATGTTCTCCAGCAGTTTCGAGAATATTCATGTCACTTCTATGACTTCTGATGCGGTCTTTTCCTTCCGTCCCAACTATTATGGTGCATGTTGCCAATGGCAATTTCATTAAAAAATTATATACGGCCAAAAAAAAAAGATCAGCATTTATAAATTGTACATATTTGACTTCAGTCACTTCAAAAGCATGTATAATTTTTAGTTTTGCTAATATATATTTAGTCAATCATGTTTTATTTGCATTTTTCATATTATCCCAACTTTTATGGAATTGAGGTTTGTACATTCAGCTTGGCCAAAATTATAAACTGGGTCTACAAAACAAATTGTTTCCACGCATTTAGTACTTCGTGGGGCTCTCTTTATTTCTAATTACAAAGAAGAAAAGGGAAGGTAAAATTCCACGATTTGGGCTCGAATCAGGGACCACGCTTTTTGCTGGCGCTACTCTCACCAATTGAGTTACCGCGGACAGTGAACCACCAAACTGTTACATTATGTCCATATGGATTTTCCTGAAGTCACAAATTAGCTCAACCGCCAGAGCAGGACCCCGACTCGAAGATCGAATTTTCATCAATTAATTTGATTGTTTAAGACTAAGGAGGATTCCCAAGCTTTGAGTTGGGCACCTGCTCTTCCGGTTAAGCTAATTTATGACTTCAGGAAAGTCCATATGGACATAATATAACAATGAAGAAGATACAGTCAGTGACAAAAAATTAGCACCACCATCATTTTCACTGAAATTCTTTTAATGAAACAAAATTCCAAATGCTCTTTTGGAATACAGACACTTAATATCTTCAGAAACAATCTAGCTTCATAAAAATAAATTGAATGTCCACTTATAATTTTAAAAAAAGATTGTTTTACTCAGGTGATATTTCTGAGTGACAAAAAATTAGCATCAGCTACAAAAAAATCCTTTGAATGGTCCTAATATGTGGTGGATTTGCCTTTATGTGAAATTACCTCAAAGATACGATTAGGCATCTTAGTAATTAATCCTTTAATCCATGAATGATCTAAATTTTCCCAAGCATCAATGATGGCACATCTCAAGTCAGAAGCATTTTTGTACTGACGATTGTTTTCATACACTTTTCGTGATAGCAACCCCCAAACATTCTCAATGGGATTCAAATGAGGTGACATAGCTGGCCATTGCAGAACAGTGATGTTTTTTTCCTCAAACCACCGTGTTACAACATGTGCTTTGTGGATGGGAGCATTATCTTGCTGAAATACCCAATCATTTCAAGCCATAATTGGTCCAAAATCAGGGAAAATGTCTTTCAGCATTGACAAATACCCTTGTGCATTGATTCGTTCACTGAGGAACTTCAAGTCACAATTCTTCTGGAAACCAATTGCTCCCCAGATCATTACAGATCCACCGCCAAGCTGTCTTCGTGAAAGAACTTTTTCTTTTCGCAAATCGTGAAATTAGTACGAGAATCCATCTGGTCCGTCAAGGTTGAACTTCTTTTCATCTGTGAATATGACATTTTGCCATTCTGAAGTCCAATCCATGTATTTTCTGGCAAACTGAAGTCTGTTTTCTTGATGACGGTTAGTAAGTGATGGCTTCCTCTTGATGTGCTGTCGCAGAAGATGTGGGCAGTCATGGATCACACGCTGAACGTTTCGCAGATTTGTGTCGAGCTGCAGTTCATCACGAATTTGTTTTGCTGTTTGACTTGAGTTGGATGCAGCTCTGAGAATCTGACGAATGACCTTCCATTAAGGGCACGAGGTCTTCCAGAACCCTTGTAAACTGCATATTCCTGAGGATTTCTCAAATAGTTGGAAATAGCCTTTGGGCTTCTCTTCAAAGGACGCCCAATTTCACGAATAGAGATGTTTTCTTGTTTGAAGGCATCAATTTGACCTCTTTCATACTTTGACAGCACTGAACCACGTCCCATCTTGTTGTATGTTTATTAATTAAGTTTTTCACTTGTAGTAATTGCTCTTACTACATGATAAAGTAAATATATCACCCCTACTTGAGTTAACTGAGCCTAGCTTTAGGGAGAAACCATTTTTTTGTAGCTGATGCTAATTTTTTGTCACTCAGAAATATCACCTGAGTAAAACAATTTTTTTTTAAAATTATAACTGGACATTCAATTTATTTTTATGAAGCTAGATTGTTTCTGAAGATATTAAGTGTCTGTATTCCAAAAGAGCATTTGGAATTTTGTTTCATTAAAAGAATTTCAGTGAAAATGATGGTGGTGCTAATTTTTTGTCACTGACTGTACAAAAAAGCAGCTTCTATTATCATCATCATCACAACTTGAAGAAGCCGGGTATAAAAGGCGAAACCGGGTGTTAGCCATTTCTCCAATAAAAAATATATTCTGAACCCTCTATCTTCTTCGTTAATTGACACAATACAATGACTTTTCACAACTATACCGATATTGTAACAGCTCGGCGGTTCATTGTCCGCGATAACTCAATTGGTAAGAACGGTGCCAGCGAAAGGCCTGGTCCCTGATTCGAGTCCAGGCCGCAGAATTTTACCTTTCCTTTTCTCCTTTATAATTATGATATGTTTGAAGAACAATTATGATATCTTCAGTTCATTATTATCTTCTCTGTCTTTATTTCTGATAATTCTAACTTTCTGTTTGGCATTGAATCAAGAAGGAATGAAGATATTCGATTGTAATACTTTCTCATCATAATTGCATTTTATAGTTCTTGAACACTTTGAAAGTATCTGTGATCCTTAGGAAAATGGCATGGAAGCTGTCCCCAAACATTTTCAATTGCTTTTAGGGAACTTGCTGGCCAAGCTAAAACGTTAATATGATTTTTCATGAAACCATGTTTACATCATATTTCAAGTATTATCTTGTTAGAAAATCAATTTTTTCCTCCAAGAATTTCAGCATAAGCTCCAAGTTGTTGTTCTAGAAGCCCCTTATACCCAAAGAATTCAACCATTACCTTTTACTCATAGAGGAAAACGAGCCCCTAACCATAAGTGAACCACCTTTCATTTGAAGACTCATTTGAATATTCTTTTCTCTTCGTATATCATATCAGTAGGCATCCCATCCATCAGGGCCGTCTAGATTAAATCTCTTCTCATCCAAAAAAATCATTACATACCATTCGTCAGTCCATGACATCTTTTCTTTAAAAAAATTCAATTTTGCTATTTTTATGAACTTTTTTTCAGAGGCGGTTTCCTTCTCATCTTTACATGAGAGATGAGTGGACATCTCTGTAGTACACGAGAAACGGTCCATCGAGAAAAGTCCAGGTTATGAACAGTACCGACGACAGAAAGATTCTCTCAGTTGCAAAGATGACGAAGAAGAGATTCAGCTCTGGAGTTGAGGATTTTCTTCCTACCTGATCGCTTTTTCACTTTGCCAATAAGTCCTCTTGCTAGCACATCTCTGACAGGACACTGAAATCTGTTTATGTAGCATTCAATGCAGAATCCAAATTTTACGAATTTCTTCTTCCTTCTTCAGTTCTTCGTGGCATTGTGAAAACACCAAACAAGCAAGTAGACACAGTGTCAAATATCCTGTTATTCCTAATTTTATTCTAAATTGCTTAAATTCATTCACACAAAGTGGACAGAACCATTTCATTCAGAATAAATTTATTATTTTGGCCAAACTGAATATACATCCTTCTTGTTTCTTTCCAATTTTTATAAAGATTTGTGAAAACAAAAATATGACGCAAGTTTTAGTGGTCATTTTATAGCGAAATATGTTTGCCTATCAACTTTGTAAAGTAATTATAATTGTTGTTGTTTGGTTGGCATTAACGTTCCTTTCACATCAGGACGGCGTTATAGGGGCCGCAAATTTTGCCTCGCAAAGGTTTTTAACGTGCAGCCGGCAAAGACTATACGGGACCAACGGCTTTACTTCCCTTCTGAAGGAAATGCGTGATCTCAGGGTTTTCCCCATGATAAAATCCTCGTCGTCCTCGGCCGAGGAGTGTAGATTCTACGTCAGCTATCAAACTATTAGGCAATTCTACATTTACATAATGTGGGAACAGTTTGGCATGATTCTATTTGTTTAACATGACACTAATTCTAACCACAAATCAAGGTCTGTAACTGGATGGTTCGATGAAATGTGCATACAAGAATTGAATAACCTTCTCAGAGTCTGATCTAAACCCAATAGAATACTTTTGAGATGAGTTAGTACGTCAACTTCGTCCAATTTGTTCAAGATGATTGGCGGAGTAGGCAACTGTATTAAATTGGGAGTGGCATAAAATTCCTTCCAGATCTTGTGAAAAGTCTTTCTAAACGAATAGATGCTATTATAGCAGCAAAAGGTGGCCCGACCCCTTATCAGATCTGTACGTATTAGTTTGTTAATTGTCCCAATACTTTTTGGTAAAATAATGCGGTTTCCGTTATTCTATAAATGCATTCTTTTTGATTTTTTTAATTTTCCGTTCATTTATTTATTTATTTATTTATTTATTTATTCGTTCCTTCATTCATTAATTCATTCACTTGTTTGTTTATTTTAAGCATTCATAAAGAATAAGTTCGGTTAATGGAGATGAAAGATTATAAAATAAAACTAGAAAAAAAAGCAAAGGTCATGTAGGATTAAAGGCCGAGTAACCAGTAATATCTACGTAATCTCTGTTAACTGAAATTGGCATTATGAAAGGAAAGGAAGACTACGGCAACGGTATCTCGAAGAGTAAATTCTCGAAATTCTTTCCATGTTAAAAAGCCACGAAGACGTTTCTTTCATGATCTACTCAACATGCTGTGTAAAAATTCAACTGTTGATCAAATATGATTCCGAATACAGTATTTTTACTTTACTATTAATCACATTGTATGTGTCTGATACATTGTTTCTGTTTTGTTTTCTTTTTATTGTTCATATCTCGAATAAATTTTTAACCTCTGTGGCGTCGTCTGGAAAATATTTTCGTGTGAGAAGATTATCATCAACATAGCTTCGTATCATAAAAAAAAGTTGTGAAGTGAAGGTGCATAATAGGTATGTAAGCACTGTATATCGTCGTTGTCAAACCAATATCTGCTAATGCCAAAAGTAACTTTGGAGTTATTGAAAAAAAAGTTGACAATATTTTAGCTGCTCCACATAGGATATTTTATAAAGTAATCCTGGTTCGTCCTGTAGTGGTTGGTAACCGGACAATTCAGAACATGACAAATCAGAACATGACAATTCAGAACATCACTAATCAGAACGCTGATAAATCAGAACTATGCCAAATCAGAGCTGTCACAATTCAGAACAATGACATATCAGAACATGGATAAAACAGAACAATGACTAATTAGAACTGTCACAATTCAGAACTATGACTAATCAGAACCTTGTTTAATAACATTATCAAAGGGAGCACCAAAAAAATTATTTATTTATTTATTTATTTATTTATTTATTTACTATTTGCATGTGTTTTTAAACAACTCTCTACATCCCGTCTTTTGTTTGACCAAAACCTGCATAAGGTACACAGGGTCAATTGGCAGAAAGCAAAAACCAAAAGATACCAAACGAAAATTTCTTCGGTTAAAAAATTCGATTACTTGATCTGAACCATTTGAACCACTGAATAATGTTATCAGTAAATCAAATGGTAGCCTTGATTCGAATGAAATCACTTTACCGAAAAAAGGCTTTAAGTTCACACCACCTAATTCGAACAATGATCTGAAATTCATGTTTGCTACAATCATAAAAGGCTCTAGTTTTTAAACCAGCAGGAGAATAACGACCATAAATTGTTATGTAAAAACCAGTCATCACACAATTAAGCTCAAATAACCTCCCTGTACCATTGATAGAAGCATTATGAAGGTATCCGTAAACTTAAAGCTAGATACTGCCATTTCATTAAGGATGACAAAAGCAATAAATTGTAATTATGAATAAAAGTAATTACCAGAAATGGGTTGCAGAATTTTTGAAAGATGGTCCTTACCAAATAATTAGCCAAAACCCTTTACAAAAGTGGATAAGCAAAGTTCATCAATGTGTTTCATCATGTAAATTTTTATTCGAGGACCAAAAAAAGAGTCAGTACCAAGCAACCTGTGTCTTCCGAGGCTCTACTGTCTCCTGAAAACACACAAACTTGGGAATGAAATGTGACCCATCATAGACCATGCAAACTCTCCATCTATTCAGCTAGCAGCCTTTTTACTTAAAAATTTTAAAACTATAGAGTTACCTGGTAAGAACTTTTCCATAAAAATAGTTGGGAATTTATAAACATAGTCATTGACAAATTGAGAGTTTTACGTCGAATTTTTCATAGTCCATATTTTCATGATTAATTCGTTTAATGATTAAATTCAAAGTATTTCACAAAGTAAATAAATAAATAAATAAAATTTAATAAATAATTAAGACCATACATACGAATAAATTTACGTTCTGTTTTGTCACAGTTCTGAATTGTGACAGTTCTGATTCGTCATTGTTCTGTTTTATCTATGTTCTCATATGTCATTGTTCTGAATTGTGACAGTTCTGATATGTCATAGTTCTGATTTATCAGCGTTCTGATTAGTGATGTTCTGAATTGTCATGTTCTGATTTGTCATGTTCTGAATTGTCATGGAACCGTAGTGGTTATACGCACATAGCAGTTCTTTTACATACAAGTTTGGTTACTGAACTCGTTGCAAGAATCAAAATATTGAAATCTCAAAAAAGTGCACATAGCAGATATTGGTTTGACAACGACAATATAATCCTTATATAGGCTTTTTACAGAGGATTGTAGCGATTTCTTGAATTTCTTGCAGCCAAAGTATTAGTATTGCGGTGATGAAATTTGGTTATATAGAACAAGCATATCCAGTTTTTGTTTGAATTGTTCGCCCTTAATATTCAAAAGTTTTAGCCTCTTTTTCTTTCGGAAGAGACTGTGACAGAGTACATCTGTCAGGACATGATTGAAAATTGATACAAACCGACAGTACGGACTTCATCTTTCAACAAGATGGTGCTCTGCCATATCCACTGCAATTTTATCAAACCAGTGCAATAATTCGTAAAATCCTGCGTTATACCATTCACGTATAATAATCTGATGAAAGTTTAACAAGGGCGCAGAACTGCAATTGTGTCAAACTACTGTGAACTTTCTGCTATGGAAACATAAATCCCAGTTAAAGAGGAGGGGGGAATTTCTGTGGAATTACCAGCAGTGATTGTCGATATAGACTGTCTGTGTAAAACATTACCAAAGGATTCATGATTACTAGGAATGGTACTGGAAAAGCGGTGATCCTAAATAGCAAGATTAAATGAAATCGATTAAATTTCAAAACTTACATCGAAGTTAATAAAATTATTTAATTATTAGCTTTCACTGAACACAACTTCTGTGAAGTTAAGCTACATCAGGCACGGCCCGTCACTGGATGGGTGACCATCCGTGATAGCAGATCTTTACCCCCCCGGCTGCTGCGACCATCATACAGCAGTCGTGAATCCAGGTCCATCCAGGGACCCAACTCGTCGGCCTCTGGCCATACAGGCCCTGGATGGACGTATTGGATCCAATTAATTAATAAAAAAAATAAAATAAAATAAAAAATAAAAAAATAAAAATAAAAATATAGTTAAATAAAGGTAACATGATGCAATAAACACTTTTTGTATGCAGATTATTCCCCTCTGAAGCCAAAAGGAAGCTGATTTTTAACAGAATGAGAATTAAACTGAGGTAAGTTATGTATTCCTTACTCACAGATTTTAGCTTAATTACCGTGTTTTGTCAAGGAATCACATAACATCCTTTCTAGTTCACGAAAATGTTATACGAGTTCATCGTTAACTTCATTGCCAGTCGCTATAGCATAATATTATTCTGTAGGGGAAAAAATCCAATCAGATTTTAAACTTGAGAGAAAAATTTTATTTTTTGCCATACAGTCCGTTTCCTATTTTAGTGAAGAAGTGAACACTCAAACTTACACTTAAAATTTTACAATAAAATTTCACACACATGTTTATTATCATGTTACATTATATTCACATTATACTTTGAAACAAACGAATGCATAATTTCAATTTAAATTAAAATACTAGCTTTTTAGGGAAAACACTTGTTTCCTATTTAGTGGACAGATCGATTACTTAATTAAAATAACAAACTAATAATCAATCGATCCTCCATTTTTCAGAATAATCTTAAACATTCTGTCCTTCATAGTGTTTAAAGATTTTGGATCACCTCTAGATTCAAGTCATATCGAGTTTCAATAATTGCTGTTTTCAGGGTGTCTACAGTGTCATACTGCTGGCCATCTTCAAACACTTTTCGTACAATTATCCCCACAAGTTCTCAATTGGATTTACAACTTCGTGACCAGATCATCAGTTTTTTTTATGCTAGCCACTGTTTTGTGGAAGTAGAACAATGGCAGGATGCATTATCCTGCTGTAGAATCCAAGAATCATCGCAGATTTCAGGTGCATAGGGCAAGGCAGATCTTCTAAGACCTCCTGAGACTTTTTCGAGTTCATTTTGGATGTGATGAAAGCGAGAGGAGTTGTTCCTTTAAACTCAAAGTCTCCCCACATCACAATAGAAACACCACAGTGAGCTCTGGTTGAATAACACTTTATGAATATCATGCCAGTAACATTGTAACCCTGAGTCCATCCAGATTGAATTTTTTTCGTCTATAAACAGCACTTCCATCCATTCATCATCCCACGTCATTTGTCCTTGGCCTACGTTTCTCTCTAGTCAAAGGCTGTTAAAAGTGGTTTAGACAGTATTTCGGTATATTTCGTGTTCTCGGATGATACTAACACTTTCCAAACAGCTTTGCGTTTCACCGGAAGAGCCAGATCCGTGGCAATTTTGGATGCAGACTTGCCTCCCGGATGATCAGTCTTTTGTCACGGAGTGTCAACTGAGGTCCACACTTCTTTGCTGTTGAGTTTGAATTGCCTGCTTTCAAAAACAGACCAATGGGAAGAGTTTCACGAATCGACTTGCCACATTCTCTTAATGCAGAAATTTTACTTTTTCTTCATTAGACAGTTTATGTGTTGCTGCTTTTTGTGATCTTGTAGTTTTCTATCAAGCAGTACATGTAGATTCTCCCTCACAGCATAATGGAATCAATCTTTGACTTCATTTGTAATTTCTGATAGTTTTGTTCACGTTGAAGTACCTGTCCACTAAACAGTAAACGAGTATTTTCCTAAAAAAAGCTTGTTTTTTTTTTCATTAGTACCTGAAATTGTACGTTCGTTTGTTTCAAAGTACAATGTGAACATGATGTAACATAATAATAAACTAGAGAGATTCCGTCAAAACTTGACGGTAAACAACCCATCTCCATTTTATTTTCCCTATAATGTTGTTTATTGTTATCATCGTTAATTGTTTACGTAATTGTTGATGATTTGATCATGCACAGCTGTTGATCGTGACGCTATTGTGGAGAAGATTGTTTGGTTTGCCAGCGTAAGCATTTCCAATTGTAAATAAGCGCTAATTAATAGTAATATTGAAGACGAAAAGTAAATTTGACAAATCTACAGACTAAGACCTTTCATTTAAGACCAAAATGAATATTAGAGGTGAATTATTTTCATCAACGAACTGTCGAAAGAATCAGCCTTGCAACTTAGATATATAGATGTTGCTCACACGACAATAGTCAGGTGACGTTTTAATCCGTCGCCAACAATGGTTAAACGTGCAACAATAATACAAAATTGTCAGTTTTTATCCTATTATTACGCATGCGCTTAAAAGAATTTTGAATTGTAAATTACCGCTTACTTATGGTAATAATGGACAGGAAAACTAAATTTGACAAATCTAGAGACCAAGACCTTTCATTTAAGACTAAAATGAATTTTACAGATGCAGTAGTTTTCATCAACGAACTGTCTAAAGAATCAGCCTTGTAACTTAAATATATAGATATGGGTGTGAATTTTTATTGTAGAATTCTAAGTGTAAATTTGAGTGTTCACCTGTTTACTAAAATAGGAAACAGACGGTATCTTATTAAGTGAGAAAAGAGATTTTGCAATACCAATTTCTCAAAATTATTTCTTATTGAATACTAGAAGCGAACCCACCCGATTGTATAATCGGGAAATAACCCATTGTTAGATAACCCATTGTTAGATTTTTTTCTTTGTTGTGACAAAGTCCACCGTCGCTGATTTTATATAAACTATACTCTGTCTCAATATATGAAAAAAGCTATAATGCAGTATGGGAAAGCACATCACTACTTTTTCACCTCCGCCCCGTAAATTAGTCTCCAACTGCGCACGCGTAATGCTCATAAACATGAAGCACTGTTTCAGTTTCATTTTGCCTCTATGGATTCAGTTTCTTTTTTTATTGGCTGCGCGTTGATCTGAATGAGATGACAATTGGTAACGTGGCTTTCCCATACTGCCTTGAAGCTTTTTTTCATATAGTGAAACAAAGTATAGGATCCTCCAATGATCGAAATTCGATCAAATTTCTAGAAGAAAAAAATATATGTGTTATTATTCTAGCCTCAATCTTGCTTATTAATAAACTTTGAAGAATGAAAAATAGATAACACAATAAATATCCAAAATGCTTTGCATGAGATTTCTGACACTCCCGATTCATTTCACCGCAATGCAATGATAACTTTGAAAATTCCTCAGAATAATATTCAAAACACATCTTAAAGTATCTTTTAATATATCTATCGAATTGATTATCTAAATATAATGTTTATATTTACGCTAAATTGTCCCTCCATATCTCTGCGTCTCTCCCCCCGTCCCATTGTGGAAAATTAAGGTCTGTTTCGGACCAAAAATTGATAACTTTTTTGTTACTAAAGAAAGTGTATTAAAATTTTGCACAAACATAAAGTAGTGTGTGACGCTTCCAATGAATTGCTTTTCATTAGCATTTTTCGTAATACAAAATTTTTAAAAAATAAATAAAAATCAAAAACTTCAAAATTGGTATTTATTTTTTTTAACTAAAAATATTAATTTCAAAGTGTATGAAAATACCTCAAAATAGCTTAGAAAACGACGAAAAATACATAAAATGCTTACCTATAATTATAGAAATATTTTCAATAGTTGGTTAATAACAATTTTTAAGCAGTTGTTTCTATGAAATAATGTATAGGTACGTACATTATAGGTACTATATTATACTTGGGCACCTTCAGGTTCTGAAATCAGTTCGTTGACTTTCAAAAGCTGCAAATTTTTTCATGAAGTTATTTCACATATTTGTTATACGCTTTTCTAATGCTTTCAAATGAACATCGACAAATCAACAATTAAAATGTTTTCAAATGAACATCAACAATTATTTGAGTTAATTTGATATTTTATATTAAAAAAAAAAAAAACAATAGAAAAGGCAATGCTACATGCGTTGACAAATATGGCGCACAACCTGTTCCTTAATGCTACCTTTTACCTGTGTTAACGTGAACAAATACACAAACACAATATATTGTGCACATCTACAGCACAGGACCTTTCCAACCATACAAATTTCATGCGTATTCGTCCACGTTAACACAGTTACAAGTGTAATACAAAAAATGCGTTCCCGTATTTATATATAGATGATGGATCTTCACGTGTCATATTTCTTGATTTTGATGTATTATAGGAAAAATATAGATATGTATCGTCTTATTTTTTGATTCTTGGTAAAATGTAGAATTCAATTTTTATGGATCAGAATTGATATGAAGGAAATTAATATTTTATTACAAAATGTTTCATAAATATTTCTATTACATTTTCAGTACTGCAAACATCTTTGAGCATCGATATAATGGAGGAGTTTGATGCATCAGTGACACTAAAGGTTGTGCTATAGCATATCTGCTGATAAGGAATAAGAATACCGGAACTTTGTTGCTGGATGAGTTAAGAAAATAATTTTTTGATTGTTTATCTTTCCCGTTAATGATACTTCTGAAGAAGATTTGAAATTGTCTCGTTCATGATCGCATCGGTTTTTGTTTTTGTTTCTTTTTGTTGTTGTCTTGTGTTTTTTGTGTGTGTGTGTTTTTTTTTCTTTTTTTTTGCGCGTTTGTAATTCGGAATCATTCGAATTAGACGGTAAAGATGATTAAGGACAAACTTTTACAACACATCCTTATGGTGTTTGCTCCAAAAGGAAAGGAAACCCTGAAGTGAATCACTTTCTTGGATGAATAGGTTACTCGTTTTGATTCTTGGAAAAGGTGCCTAATCCTATTCATGGTAAACTTTCGTAAAGGATTACAAGTAACTGAAAACATTTTTGGCACTATTGCGCTAATTCTCTTCGTTGCTTTAAATCTCATAGGAAGAACCTCACTAATTTATCCTGTACAATTATTGCTGTAATTGTCACTTTTCTTTGAGAGACTGCCTGACATGGATGAAGAGATGGATGGATCTACCTAACGCGTTTACATTTGATAATATACCATTTTATACGGTAGTCATTTTGTTGATACAATATACAAATCTCAGATGATAAGCCGTGGAGAACACTGCAATATTTGGCTCTTATGCAGTAAAATGATGGCGCTTTATATTTTCAGGAAAGGAAAATTAATATATACAGGCCTCTAATATACAAATAGGTCTGGAAATCATTCGGTATAAGAAATAAATGCAAAATAGAGAGGAACTCTACAATATAGATTGGTTTGGTTTATTTGGTATTAACGTCCTTTTCAACTGATATGGCCATTTTAGGACGGCGTTATAGGGGCCGCAAATTTTGCCTCGCAAGGGTTCTTTAACGTGCAGCCGGCAAACGACTACACGGGACCAACGGCTTTACTTCCCTTCCGAAGGAAGTGCATGATCTCAGGATTTTCCCCCTGAAAAAATCCTCGTCGTCCTCGGCCGGGGTCGAACCCGCGTTCTCGGGCATCAGAAGCGATCACGCAACCACTGAGCCACCAAGGTCGATCTACGATATAGAAGACTTCTATGAAAAAATAGTCAGTAGAACTGACGGTTGTAGCAATGCGATTCCCGAATTGCAAGTTGTATATTCCATTCTTTTAGAAAAATAAATCGTGGTTCATTACTTTTTGATCGTTCCTTGTACAAGTTGACGAGTCCAACCAATTAAACTGTGCTCAACATGAGTCCTATAGTTTCCTTAATGGAAGTAAGCCACAAGAACTTATTGAGCGTGGGTTAATTCTGATTTCCATGCATCTTGCTTTTATACTCGTACACACATTAGGTCTCTTCGGAGATAAATGCTAACTTTAAAATGTGTAGAATCACTCTGAAGCGCTCATTGTCCATGAAACTGTATATTCTTCAAGACTTTATATGTAG
>JAHWFO010022643.1:256439-273531 GCA_023313115.1 Rhysida immarginata
GATGATGTAACAATGTTTGACGTTTTCGCGCTCAGGCCTCATCTTTAGGAGGCGTTGACCCAGACCAAATCACTAAAAGCACTGCCACACCGTCATTGACCCTCCACCAAATATCACTCTGGGCATTATACAGCTTGCCAGATGACGTTCTCCGGGTATTCGCCATATATAAATCCTCCCATCCGATTGCCAGATGGTGTATTGTGACTCGTCTCCATTCAACCATCCGCCATTGCTCCAAAGTCCAATGACGTCTCTCTTTGCACCATTGCAATCTCATCGCTGGTTGTAGGTGCTGATGTGTAGGTCGCAGCTCTGCCATGAAAACCCAGTGAATGCAGTTCCCTGCGAACAGTCTTGGTATAGGGTTTACAGTTGTTTCAGCGGACTCTGTGAAGGACCTTGTCCATCAACCGATGTTTTACGGTTTGCAGTGAACATCCAGCAAAGTGCCCTTTGGTCTCTGGCCGACATAATCTTGAGTTTTCCGTTCCTGGGCAAACACTTGTCGTACCCTTATCTTTTCACGCCCGGATGATGTTTTGAACAGATGATTTGGGGATGTTTAGCAGGATTGACGTCTCTCTAACACTTTTGACTGCAAGAGGGCACCCAACAATTGTACCCTTCTCGAACTCTGAAAGCTGCTTTTTTTCGAGCTATTCCTACTAAAGCTCTATATATACAGAGCTGTAATTCCTACAGCAGGCAAGCGACCTCTGTTATGTAGTGTTTAAACGACAACATTTAAATTGCATGGCTCATTTTTTTGAAAACTAGAGGTGTCCCATGACTTTTGGCAAGGTTGTGTTAATTACGAAGATAACCAAGAAAATAATTCCTCCGGAACTTATAGTTTCATACCCATCCTTCCATTTATATCTTTTACGCATATTCGCTTTCACCAAGAGGATCATTTTATGATTTTTCATGATAATAACGAGATGGCTATGTAAAATCGAAAGCGAAAACTAGGAACCCAGGAAGATTCATTAGGGGGAAAATGAGCAAAGGAAAAGATCTCGTATCAAAAAATTCGGCAATAGTACAATAATTAAAGTTATTTCCATACGATAAACTAGTTTTATTAGATCTTCTAATTTGAAAAATTACTTTTTTACAAACCGCATTTTGCTTTAAATATCCATATTTATACTTCATTCTGTCATGGGTTTTTTCTGATTTTGATGGAGATCTTGCTATATGTTTCCTGCCGAAATTAATGAAGGGGGAAGTTGTTTTTTTTTAATATTTCTTTACCCTTGCGTATTCATTTAACTAACAAACTATTCTCCAGCTTTACTTCCTTCACAAGATGGATGGGGGGAGAAGAAATAGACAAATTTCAAACGTTTACTCCATCTTACAAAGCTATAGTTTTTTTGTACTGCTATTCTTTTGCTTATTTAATATTTTTCTTATAATGTTTATTATAATGTGTTTGAGATACAAGATTTGTGATTTGATATCTGTGAAAACAGTACATGACAGTGTAATAATTTTCTCTATATAGATTTTATTACTGTGAACAAAATATAGAATAAATATATTTTGATCAGCAAAATGTATTTTACTGGTTATTGTAGCAATGAGTCATCCCCATCACGAGAACTCCGTCATTTGCTTTTGTTTTGAGTTCTGGGGCCGTTCTTCACCAGTTTCACATCTAATTTTATTGAAATTTGATCGTTGTGATAATTTATTAAATATTCAATGAAAAGAGGAGAACAAGATTCATGCCCAATCTCCTGGTATTGTTAAGTCTATTGATATTAAAATTTTGATCCTTTGTTTAAGAACAGACAGAGACTCGTTAGAAAAAAGAATAATGCATAAAAACAGCATAGATAAATGATTTTGGAAGTCCAGAATATTTCAACTCTTTCTTAGTAATAAATGGTGTCGCTTTTTGTGTTTATGAGTTTTTCTTCTTACGATTTCTTTCGAAATGAGCATTACTTCGAACAATTTATATAGGTTTGTTTAAACTTTAGACAAAAATTAGTCCCTTAGAAGTTCCGTAATTCTGTTTTGTATCTATAAATAAAAAACTCTATATCTCAATAAATCAAGAATTTCTATTTGTGATGACATCGAATTCAATTTTTTAGCATGGACTGATCAAGAAAGTTAACTTTCGTGAGGTATACTACTGTGTATTACAGAGAATATTTTAGAAATGATTGGATATAAGATGTATTAAAACGTGATATAAACAGCTTATATTCAGAATATGTTTCCATATATTCAGAATGTTTATTTCCAAATTATTCACGTGTAAAAAATAAAACCCTCATATCATTAAAAAAAAAACAATGATATTGAAGACCTTTATCTTCAGTTGCCTTTATTTCATCTCAATAATATTCATCCAACCTCACTCATCTGTGATTCATTGCAGCCATTAATATCCATTTTACATCTCATTTTTTCAGATAGTCTGTAAACGATATTTATCCATTGATAATATTGATAATACACAAATCTTATATAGTGAATTTGTGATAAATCATGTGAATTTTTTACTTGCACTTTTATAATAAAGTATCAAAACGGCAGTAATAAATGAATATACTTTCGAAAAAAAGTCAATAATAAAAAAAAAAGGGTAACGTTTATGTATAAGATTGTTTAGGAGAGTGAAATTAAACAGAATCTTACTTCTTCGTAGTTAGCGAAAATTCATCTAAAAGTTAAATTTTAATTATAAAAAAGGAATAATTTTAAAAGAAATAAGCACTAATTTGAAAAAAATCAGCAAATTAAGTATAAAAAAATTATACTCATTTCGGTAATGCATTTTTGAAAAATTGAGCTAACCATAAAAAAGAACACCTCCTATCTTGTCTTATTATTAGTAGTAGTAATAGTATTAGTATTAATTTTAAATCAACTTATTTCCTCAATATCATCCATTGCATGAGATTGATTCAACAACTTCGTTGTCAAAGCCATGCTTCACTTCCCACCTCCTCTCGTTCTGATTGGCGTAGGATTTCCACGTGGTCGTCATCCTATTGGCTAAAATTCTTTCGGAAAGTTTAATATTATGCAAGCGCGTATTCAGTAGGAGGAAATAATACAGAACTTAATTTAAACGAGCTCATCAAGAGTAAACTTGCATAGTAGAGGGGGAAATAATTTAGCGAGAAACAAACTTTTGATTTGGAGGGCTGTCTTATGTGTTGTATGTGTTAAGATCACTACGGTATCGTTTCATTATCATTTCCCTCCCCCAACCCACCATCCACGCCGCTTTGTTTCTTTCTGTTTTTAAAAGAAATTCCTAGGTTGCCGAGTAGTGGAAGTCCATCAAGTGGCAAGCAGATTAAGCTTTCAAACAGCTTTAACAATATCCGGGAAATTAGCAAGCTGACTCGCTATAATACACGCATCGCTATCTCAGCAAACATTACCGTCAACATTGAATTGACGGTCAGCCGCCACCGTTACTGACATTTGTATCAGTGCGTTTGTCTCAGTAGGAACAGCTGGAGTGATTGACACATAAAGACGCGTATTTAATATTTCCTTCGTATTTTATTTTTTCCCTGAAATTTATTAACATGAAAAGCGAAACTGCTTCATCGAAACAAATCTTAACAATGATCGAATAGACTCAGAAACATAATATTTCAGCATCATAATTGATATCACGAAGATGCATCAGGTGGTCCCTCCTGCAGCAACCAAGGGCTGCACGTCCTTTTTCATCGATGACATTCTCAAGCCTCGCCGTCCTTCCTCTTCTTCGGATGGATCGTCGACGACGACGACTCCGCCGCCGCCTGCTCCTCTCCACCCGATCCCGCCACGGCTGGCACGCCCCACACCCATCAACCCGGCTCACCTGAGCGTGCTCCTCTCCCCCGTCTCTCCTCTGACAAGTCCCACGAAGACGGTGTTCGGTCCGTCAGCGTCATCACCCTTGTGGGAGCTCTCGGCTGCCTATTCTCCGTCCATTCCACCGACGCATATGCCTCTCACAACTCCTCTCTTCACGTTTCCTTGCTTCAAACCCGATCCCTTGAACCAAGAACGGACGAGCAATCCGTACATCAAAGGTAAATGTTTGAATTGAATTATCTTATAATACGTTGTCAGTGTTTAACAGCATTTGTTTGCTCATAGAATGTACTTTGTGGTTAAAAAAAAAACTCCAAAGTTAATACCAATATAACAGTGGTTGATTGCATTCTGTAATTTATGCATGAGAATTGCAGAATTCCCATTTCTATATTCCTTTATCCCACTTCTTGCCATTGTAATAAACTGTATGCAACTAATTATTTATTTTACTTCATTTAAATCTCTTGGGTTTGCACCACTCTGTATTAAGGTCGTGGAATTAATTATTTTAATTTATGAACTTATAATTATAAAATAAGATAATTAGATTTACAAAAGTTTCTGAGCGATATTGCATTTTGGCATGTGTTTTACATACGTGTGAAGTTGCGAATCACTATCGTTTAAACTAGAGTTATAATTACAGCTCTACGAGCACTCGGACAGGGATAGCAATACCCGATCCCAGCTCATTCCACCTCAATTTCGTGTTTTGAACATAATCTATTGTCATTTGTTCCACAATCTACTCAGTTTTTGATTAAAATTCTATAAAAATTTTAATAAATATTATTGATTCCAAGTTTCTTTGCATTTTTAAGAATGGTATTAGGAGAGAGAAGAGCAGACCATTAAAACTATCGCGTTTCGCACTACTTCTGACGCTCATGCAATCCCATTCAGTGTTGTCATCTCTACCCCCGTTTCATTGTTTTGTGTATCGTTTCAGTTTTATTAATAATGTCCAACAAAGGACGAGTGTAATCAGTAATAGGCACGAGTTCCATAATTATAAACTAGATTCACGTAAATATAAGATTGAGTTGGAAAGGGGTATCTCTGCTTCTATTAGGATGTCAATTTGCTATTTTATTAATAGAAATTTTAATGTTTCTGTTATTTAAAGGGTCAGAAATGACCTATCCCAACGAAAAAAATATTCTTGTAAGTAACCTTTTTATTTCTTCTGTCAAATATAGATCATTTAGATATTCTATCTAATTCCTTTATTTAATTGTGTAAACAAAACTCAAGCCTCATACCACATCCTCTCCTATTTTCTGAAAATGCATCATTTCTTGCATTTGTATTTTTCCATATGAGCAATGTTAGCCCATATTTAGACTTCTAATGATGCATCGACGTGGCCAAAAGTTTACCGATCTTCAGAACTATAAGCCCGTCACTAGAATTATATTTAAGTCTAAAATTAATGACAAGAATAGATTCAGAATTTCTTCATTTAGCTGGCATGCTTTATCAGAAACGTTAACAAGAAATTCAGAAATTTATTTATTTTATTTATTTATTTTATTTATTTATTTATTTATTTATTTGAAGGAAATACAGAAGATATCCACCCAGGTCCGGTATGGCCATTGGCCGACAAGTTAGGTCCCTGGGTGGAAGCAATCTAATAGATAGTTATTAAATTGAGAACAATTGCAAAATTGGTGGGATATTAATGCTCGCGTGAATTTAATTTTGAATAATGTGAATTGAAGAATGGCTCTCTGTTTCATAATGAAGATGTAATGAGCTGTGTACATTTATTTTAAAGGCCTGAAATTTTTTACAATTATTTCGTTTTAATTTAATAGCATTAGGATTATTTCCCCTTAGTTTTGCAAAAAAAATTTAACATTTTATTGCTTACTAAAGCGGAAAAAAGTTTAAATTCTGTAATACTCATAAAACTTCTAAAAGGTACTCAATTCCTTAACACAAAGGAGGAAACATTTAAGAGTTATTCGCGATTGGTTCTCATTTAAAGATCAATATTAGCAATTTAATGCAATATTTGTTTTTTATAAACTGCCATGTTCCTAAAATTGATGTTAACTCTAATTCTAAAACGTATGTAATGTTTTGTAATCCTAATGCACTGGGCATCTTCTTTGACATGGAAATGAAATGAAATTCTGTATACTTTTGAGGATAGGAATATCAATTTGTCATCATAGCAATACAAGTGGTATAATGCAAAAAAACTGTGGACAAATAGTAGTATCAAACAAAATAACGACACAAATCTCATTTTTAGAATTATGGTTTCTCTCCTTATTTTGTTTGATACTACTGTCATCATAAATCAAAACGACATAGCCACCTTAATAATTATACAAGCAAACTGGAGGGCTTTTAAATATTTCTTTAGGCGAAACTGTGATTAAACAGAAAACCATTTCGTGATATCTTGGTATTTTGTCAAATACTAGAAAGTACATTATCACATTTGATCCTTTTTCCTCGAAAGCTTGAATTGCTGCTTCAGTGAAAGAAATAAAACACATTTTTGCATTACGTAAGAATAAACGAATAAACGTTTCCAATTTTCCGGCCACTTCTTTGATATATGAAATTTGATTTCCTTCTTTGAGAAGGGGAGGAAATAAGGAATAAAGTAGTTAATATACATATGATTTAAGTCGTTGCTGTTCTTTATTGTTGTTTATTTTAATTTTATCTATAAGAATTGATATCTTCAAAAATTGATTCGAATAATTCCTCCCTCTATTTTTTTTGTGTGTCTATAGTTTAAACTTGGAAGTGTGGATATTTCAGAATATTCATTTGTAGATGTATTCCTGTTCAAATTATTCATTATGATAAATATTATGGTTATTTTGCTCTTCAGACACAGGACCAGTCTTTTTTTAGCGGCTGAGTTGCAGAAAATAAATTTTCAGCTAGAAATATATAAATATTATAATTGTAGTAAATCTTTATCAATTTTCTATAATAACAACAAGAGCAAATATAACTAAAACGGTTCGCATTCTTCAAAGAGCATGAAGCAATTTTCCGGTGCTAAAATATAAACAGGAAATGCTGAAAAAGACATTTAACATTTTTTATACTTAATTTATTTACTATGATATTTCACGGAATCTCATAATACACAATCTCCAGTTGATATGATAAGGATACAGTTAATTAGCCTTATTTTACGATTGGGATGATTGATAGGGTTTTACAATATTATTTTAAGCTCAAGCTATTGATTAGAGTTCAGTGAGATGAAGAAGCACGAAAAGATTTTGCTTTAGGTTTGATTTCAAAGTAAACCACGAAGGATATTTTTTTGAGGGACACATTTCAAAATTTTTTTTCCGGAATTAATTTATATCATTTTTTCTTCTAACACCCTGCCTCGCTCCCCCTGCCACCTTCCCTTTCCTCGTTCACGTCTCTGTAAAATTCTAATCTTAGAAAGCCTATCCCAACAACATCATAAAAATATTAGAAATTAAACGGGCAGATTAGGACGAGCAACTCAATTAGGAGTCTCAAGGGGCCAGTTGGAGGGCTTTCGAACAAATCCTTCGAAAGGTTCTCGCGCGCTAATCACAGGTCAGAGATCAACTCGATACTACTCGGAGGGCAATAAGAATTAGTATAAGTTAACGACTCCGTTAGAGTCAGATGAGTCCAAAGCTCCAATAGGATTAGCTGTTGACGCCGAGTACCTGCTCTTGGTGGAATCTTCACTTCGACGCCTCTACCCTCTCATGCAGCTTAAATTCGACGCTCGATTTTGTAAAATTTGAATTGGTGTAGATAAAGGAAAATAATAAAGTCAATTTAGCACTCTAAGGTTACACAGGCCAACAAAAAATTGACATTTTAAAAACTTTTTTAACGTCAAGAGCTGATTCTTATGCTTTTTTATGCTAAATCCGTAACTGATCTCAGTTTTTTTCTATTACCCATACACAGACTTCTTGTTTATCAATGAAACATTTAAAAATTATTCAGAGTTTGGGGTCTAATGAATTTCCTTCAAGGAAATAAATTAAAGTTTCGGGTCTAATAAATTAAAAAGCGACAGTGTCGCTCAAAAATATGGATACTTTAATATTGCAGCCGCTTCTCTTCACACCCATTACTTTAACATTGCAGTCTCTATGTACATAACTTAGAAACGTGATATGAAAGAAACAAACTAAAAGCAAATTCGGACACTAAAAAGCGCAAGAATAAGGCAGAAATTCAAAAAGTTTTTTCATCGTTGCCTGTGTTATAAACTCTGTGATTACCACCTTACGTGTTCAAAAAATGGGGGCGGGGGTTGAGTACGAAATTACAATTAAATTAAGATGAAAAATGAAAGGAAAAATTCCGCTATCTGGCCTCGAACCAGGAACCATCTAGCTCATCCCCTCTACCTACAGGATCACCTGCGAGTTAGGTGCCTGTCCTATCATTGGGCTTCCACATTATTTAGGCAAGAATAAAACATCACTGGCCTCCCATAACTCGTTAAGATTATACGAGGTACGTCCAGAAAGTACGTTCCGTTCGTGAGTACAAAAAAAAGCAATTATACACTCGCAAAAAAAAATTATTATTAAAAAAAAATCTCCATAACATGAACTATTTTTCTATATATCTCCCGCCATTTTGAAGGCACTTATCATGGCGGGGCACCTATTCCCCTTTAGAAAAAGTTGCCGCCCATGATGTGACAGCTTCTTTTACCCCGTCACTGTTGAACTTCTGATCACCAAGGAACGAATTTAGCTCAAAAAGAGATGACAGGCGCCAGGTAAGAGCGGCATACGCCATCTCCCATAAGTTAGGATTAAAGTTATTCCAAAAAGAGTCCAGTCTATTCCGCGGAATACCTCAATACATCAGAAAACCGTCACCCTCATACATGCCTACATTCGAAGAAACATTAAGGTCACATGAACTCATATCTTTCAAATACGGTGGTCTCTTTGTTTTCTAATCCCGTACTGCTAAAAGTTCTCTCACTGATACGGCAAATGAAAATGAGCAGTTTCATGCATGAATATTGGCTGATTGTCTCTAAAAAAGTGTGGGCGGTTCTTCTGCAATACTGGCGGCTTATGTTTCTCAAGGAATCGTTGATAATACTTGCCATTCACAGTTTGTCTTTCAGGATGAGTATGATGAAAGATAATACCATCCATGCCATAGGACACAATGAGCGTAACTTTAGGCCTCAATCACATGATTAAACAAGTAGATGTCAGCAGCCAGATGAGTGACCACACACGGAAGAAGGACCACACACAAAACAAGGACCACCACCCAAAGCAAGGACCACCACCACCAAAAACAAAGATCTAATTTTTTAACACTTCATTTTTTTTTTAACGTGGGTTAAATGCATTGTGACTCAGACTTTCAAGATTCGTAAAGAGGACACAATTTAAGTAAAAAGAGGAAGAGGACCGGCTGCACGCTTTTATTCGGCCAGCACCGAAATGGGAACTGAAATCGGATGTAGGGAAAGGGATGTCGTACGCTCAATGGCAATAGGCCCAATAATTCTTGTATTATTCATTAAAAACAGATCTGGTAATGGTTTACATCATCTCCGACGATTCTGGAATCAAGATATTTATATGACCAGTGATTGTATTGAGGATGGAATGTCTTTCATTTTTGCCTATGCAAATTATTACTTCCGTTACACACCTCTTGTCTTGTCATTAGTTTTACTTAACCCTCGTATATAAGCGGTACACGAAATATTTTCACATACTTCATATTGATATTGTTATTGACACAAAGAAACTAGGAAAAAATAAAGAACCAGAAAGCGAAAATCAAAAGTTGGGAAAATCTAAAAAAACGGATGTCAATGCAAATTCATGAATTCATGCGAATATCCATAGGAATTTAAACAATCATCGGAAGCGACAAAACGATATCCCAAATGAAGAAGACCCCAGAACGCTCAGAGATGAACAATTCATCTTAGAGCTTCAAGTGGATATATCTGATAATTATAATCAGATGGCAGAAATATTTAAGTATAAAGGGGTCTGCAATAAAACGATACAATGACACTATTGTTTAATCTTACTCTTCGGTTTGCATTTTAGCGTGTTTTTATTTTAAATGTTTGGATTTTCTCCACTGGTTAAATTAAATTTATTAATTTTTACTTTATTTGTTATATATCGGGTGTTTGTTCAATTCATACTTTTGATTTTCATGGTGAGTTCTGATTCATGAACTTAATTGTTTGTTTGATGTTCATATTTTTTTATAAGTTTCTATCGAAGTTTGTGATACATTATAAACGCTGTTCTGTTGTATAAGTTTTTTTAATTGTGATAAACACAAATGACCTCGTTGTTGACACGGCCTATAAAAACCCAACCAACTAACCAACCAGATTGATATTACAAGTAGAAACAAAACATTATTTTTATGATAAGAAGGAGGTTCAATATACATGAAATTGGAAATTATGTTTCGACTTCGTTCGCATTTTGATTGATAGTACATGATATTTGAAATCTTGATATCTGCATGGTTTTCTTTCTGCTTTTAGCTTATAATAGTTTATAATTACTTTATCTCAACATATCACTA
Organism: Rhysida immarginata; assembly: GCA_023313115.1. Classification (NCBI taxonomy): domain Eukaryota; kingdom Metazoa; phylum Arthropoda; class Chilopoda; order Scolopendromorpha; family Scolopendridae; genus Rhysida; species Rhysida immarginata. The sequence continues at coordinate 266,865 of JAHWFO010022643.1, forward strand.
CATTGATTTCACAGAGTATAAATGTAAAAAAACGTTAGCTTCAAGAATGAAAGCATGATCTAATTTAATGACAATTTCCAAAACGATGACTTTGGTAACGATCGATGTTAAAGCTTCGCGACTTTACGATGTCTGAACATACGGGATGATGTTAATAACTTTGAGTTAATTGATCAGCCATTTGGTTGCGGAATCTAATGCCGTTGCAGGTTTGCACAAGTCAATCGATTATGTCAGAATTTCGAATATCCGATGAACACATGAGGACATGATATTTAGATTGGTTGTCTCACACTTAAAACTTAATGAAAAGCTATTATTTTAAGATAGAACTTCCAACATCATCCATTGACTCCAGCAACCAAGCTTCTAGGCCATGGTACCTCACATTTCTGTTTAAAGGCACCTGTTTCTAAATTTGATGGCGATATATATAATTCCTTATTAGTTTCTCCTGATGCATTTTGTCATACTTCTTTTGGACGAATGCCCATGTTATGCAATGTTATGTTCTATTTATCCTGGCCGCTCTCAAGAAAACAATCTCAGATAATTTACTATTACCAGTGCTGATCGTGATATTCTGAAAATACATATTCCGAAGGCATATGCAAGCAAACTGCGAACCTTATCCCGTTGAAAATGAAACGCAGAATAAAGTTTCAGAATAATATCCACACTAAACAATTTTTATTGCGATAGCCTAGTTTGAATATAATATCTCATTAACATGTACATCATTTTCGAAGGATATGCCTGAATAAGAATCCAGTGCCCATGGAATTTACACAGGGAAAGGGTTTTAGATAATTTTTCAATATACATGGTATGTACTTTTAAGATAAATTCATATTTCTAATGAAGGATGATATTTTATAGATGCACTCATTGCTAATGGTGTCAACCGAAATCTTTATAGACATATTTGGAATTTAGCAGAATTTATTTATTGCAGTGGCTCATGAAGACCACGAAAATCTACTCTACAAATATAGATGTTACTAAAACCATAATCTATTTGACATATTTCTTATGAAGTGTGTAAATTAATTCTTGCGTTTCCCTTCTGTATTTTGTTGGGCAGTAGACTTTCTACATGTTTTCTTCCTCAGTCTGGATGGGTGTCCATAAATCCATTTTCCCGTAATAAATGGATAGCTGTGGGCTACGCCCAATATTCGATATTCACTTCTTCACTTCAATATTCATTTCTTAGACTTGAAGACAATCAATAATCGTGCGACCTGAAGAAGTTAGCAACTTTATGCAAATTGTATCTAATTACAGTATCTCTAATTAGGCAAATTCGGTTAGTCAAAGCATTCATCATTTCAAAATTTTGTTTGAACATCCTTTGTTCGGAATTAGTTCTGTTATTTATAGAACATTTTTTTACAAATTTTTCTCGAGATGTGAAGAGATTTTATCAATTTCCATTTTTGAAAATTAAGAATTCTAATTTTGATATTCTTTCGGTTAATTTTATTATTAAATATACGAATTCTGAACCATTCGAACATGAGATCCCCATAACTTTTTGTGTATGGTTTCGTACAGCATATGAATTTTAATATAATTTTATTTCACTGTTAACGCTGAAGCGATGAACACGTCCCACTAATCTATGACTTTGGCCTTTAACCTACCACGAAATTAAACACTATTGGCCTTCTCGTTGCTTACATTTTTAAATTTGGCGTTTTACTCATTATTTGTAGAGTTGTGGAAGGAAATTAGTAGATATTTTTAATGAAAGCCAATTCTAATCTTTGTTTCCAATCAGAAGGAAAAATTTTCACAAACTGCGAACAAAGAACAAACGAGATCCTGATTCTGTGCCAGGATGTACTTCATGTTTCCAGAAGAATATCCGGTATGATAGAGTAGTAGAAAATGAAAAAAAATGTTCTAAGATGTTTTTTAAGAATTTTTAGCCGATCTAATTATAAATCTGTACACAGAGACTAGTCATTTATCTCCAGGGTTAGCCTATAAATATATTCAAATGAAGGTCTTTAAAAAAATAATTTCCTTTAATATTTAATCCCTAATAAAAAATAAGGCTGAAACTTGACTGTTATGAATATGCACGCAAATAATTAATTTATATGTTCTCTCTAATAAATTCTTCAATTTAATAAAATGTAGGAAAACTTGGAAAAATTATTAAAAATAGGTAAGTCTAACGAAGTTGTATGAAAAAAAATTAATCTTTTTATTTTTTTCCTCTTTCTACTTATCCACGGACGAAGTATATAGACTCCTATTTTAAAATAACTTGATTCAATATCTAAATATTCGTCTTTAATCTGCTCTTTCATTATATGATTAGAATGTTTATTCAGCTCGATAACATAGTTTTTAAAGTTATTAACGAGTTTGTTTTTATTCTTTTACAAATATCACTTTATCTCTTTTAAACAAACTTAACGATAATTACATGAATCCTCGAAGTCGATTACCTTTCATACATTCAAGTATTAAGGTGTGTTTGTAGCCCTTGTACACAGAGACAATTGGAACGAATATATCGGAGATGAATATTGAGTGATATTTGATAAGATATAGTGTCATCAGTCACAAGAAAATGGTGGAGGTTTCAGTGGTGTTCTAAACAATTTATCCCCAAAAACTTAGATTTACGAATAAAATAATATAAGTAAATTTTATTTTTCTTTAATTAAAAGGTGTAAAGCATTTTTTTTTTTTTTTGCTACATAATGATGTATGATTTCGTTTAGAGTGGACCGATTATCACGATAAATTAGATTAAAAACATTTTTACTTTTTAATTTTTAGAGGCCGATGCAATTGTTTAAAAAGTTATTTTAAGTAAAATTATATTTACATACTAATAATTATTAAAATTCTTCTTTTTCTGGAACATAGTCTCAAACGGTTGAATTGGTTACGGGTAGAAGACAAATGATAGTCATATGTTATAATAAAATTTTACTATCACTCTATCTACTTTCATCATTTCGTCTTCACTTCAGTTCCTTGTTTCACAAGCTCATAACGACTTATATTCAAAAAATTCGTTAAACTAGTATTTCCAAGAATGAAAGAAAGAGAGTATATTAGCGGAATAAAACCCCCTCTCTAAATTTTAATTTTCATTTTTTTTTAATTTGTCTCTTAATAACATTAAGTGAATAACTGAAAATATGCTGTTTGCAGTTAGTAGGAAGTTAATTAGTGAATGTTCACTATAAAACATCATCTCAATTATAATAGTTTGTGAATGAGCACCCTTAGAAATTTTGATAAAGAAGTCAAAACCATAAATAATACCATGAAGTGACTTTTTTTGTTCTCATCATTATAAGAATTTAGTAGAAAAATTAGTATTACGCGATTTGATACGACTGATTGATGCTTGGAATTATCCCATAAGATTCGCTCAATTAAACTAATTTTATTGTTTATAATCTAATTTTGGTTGGCGTTACAAAATTATAAATACCTCTCGCTTTGCCTAAATAAATTTCTTGATACGGCGAAATTAGTACGAAATCGGTTTGATCAATCAGTTTCGTGATTTGTGTTCAAAATAAAACTAGCTTTGTTGATGGGGGAGTGGCAATTGTCATACGAGGGCAGTTGTCCGGAGCAATTGTCAATGGGGATACAAAAAGTAGCACCACAAGAATTCGATCAGTCCAAACTGTATCCTACAAGATATGAACTAACATATCTTAAAAGAAACATATGCCAACACAAAGATATGAACAAGATATGAACAAGATATGGCATGTAAGATATGCCTACAAGATATGAACAAATATGGTTGAATTTTTTCCTTAAAGAAACATATAATTAGGTTAGGTTAAATAAAAAAATATGCCACAAATTTTTTTCCAAGTTTTTTCTCTGCGTTTTGTTTCCAACATCAGAGCTGAAGAGACAACATCATAATGTCAATCACCTGTGCTCTTAGACTTAACCCTTAATTGTATGATTGTATGAATATCAAAATTATACAGATAAGGATTAAGTCTCAATTACTAACAAAATAAAATACTTCGTACATTAGGAAAGAAATGAGACTAGCTATGTTATAAAAGATCTTTTTTCAGTCGTGTCATATGGGAGTGACTTAATTAACTACTAGTCGCTTACTTTGTTTTCAAAATAAATATCGCTTATATTTCGCCTAACATTAAGTCACTGAATCTCTATTACCATATCTGAAAGCATTTAGATTTTGTACCAAGTTTTAAGATTTGAAATTTCCAATTAAAATGTCAAAAAAATGAAATGATGGAATGGTACATATGCACAGGCTTCCCGCTTTTTCATGGAAAGAGGATGGGGGAGAGGGGGGGGGGGGGGATTACGGGGTTCATAAAAAAAAAATCTATACCTAAAAAATAGCTCATCAGAACCAAACAATTCATGCACAAAAATTATTCGTCTGAAAGAGAGGAGGCCGTACATGTCGAATTTGTTGCCTCGATTCGCTGGTATGAAGGATACAGTCATTTCGTTATTTTTCGAAAAAAATTGAATATCTCTTTATTTTTACATAATATTGATGGAGAACGGCTTTTTTTACGCCACTTGGTTGAATAATGGAATAATAGTGCAAGTAGAAATGCTCCAAATTAGGGTATTGATCATCATAAGGAAAATATATAAAAGTGTAAAAGGGACCATAATTAATATTGAGAAATGTTTACGAGTGACATGATAACACATTTGTCTATTATAATTCAACATCACTCTGGAAGATTATCATTAGTTGAAGAAATAGTGATTCAAAATTCAGAGAAAGCTAAGGAGTCGGCAGAAGGATCGCTAAAAATAAATCAATAAACCAAATTCATAAAAAAATTCTCATATCCCACGACAATTGTACAATAAAATATAAAACATAAAATCGATTGTTAAATCTTATAAACTAGAAAAATAATTTTATTTAATACAGATTTAAGAATGTTAACACGAATAGCCATATTATTTTCTCCCTTAAAAATTTCGACCTGTTTCATGACTTTTATAGACAAGGAAATAGTTTTCCGGAGAATTAATTATATCTATTTTGATTACTTAAAAAAATTCTTAAAAATATATTTTAGATGTGTTCCATTTCTACAAATAGCAAAATCCAGAGATTCACTCTTTTCTTTTGCCTTTCTTAAAGTTTATTTAGTCTTCTCCGTATGTTTTTATTGTTTACCTATTTAATCGTACACTGGTAATAATTATCTCTTTAAAAAGATTTTCACTATTCATAATAGAATTGTTAAATTTATAATTAATTTATATTGTGTAAATCGCTTGCTTCATCAGGTTGAAATTGCAAATTTGGATGGAATTGGCGTTTCCCTACTTGATAACATTGAACAAAACCTTCTTTACTACAAAAAGAAACTTTTCAACGGTGATATTAATGTTTCGGATCTACGTTTACGCATCGGACTACGATCTTCAAAATGTTTAAGACTTACTGCCATCTTTCTTGTGACTATTGCTTATTGACCCTACCCTTAAATTTGCTTCTAGTTTTAATAACAATAGCGTACAAGTTTGGGCTTTTGCTTGTTGGGGAACAGTTACTGGGATATTAGGCCATAATATTCTTTTATATTTTGACCTTATCTGGGTTAATGCAATATTATTTAAATGTTACTCTTTAAAGAGTATTTCAAAATTCTTGTAATCATTTTCATATATCGTTTTCAATAGTACTATTTATAAGGTATTTAAGTATATAAATAAAAATAAACATTTTTGTAGACATTAAAATTTAAGACGTTTTGTGGTTAATTATTTATCTATATAAGCTATTAGATTGTTTCCATTTTAATAATCATTTTTATAATTAACTGAATTTTTATCGGTTAATTTCATTGTATTGAGATTATTTTAAACGGACTTATCTAAATTAGCTTAAACTTACCATGAAATCAACCCCCTCCGTACCATTAAAAAAGTCACTTTGAATAAATTGAACATTGCTTCGCTTCCATTCGGCATTCCCATATTTCGGATTCATTTGTTTTAAATGTTACACGAATTTATTCTTCTTATATGTATGTTGGGAAATGGGGATTTTTGATGGGTATTATAAATAAAATGGCTAAGTTGCTCTATTTTAATTAGAAGTTCATCATATGTTATCGTTTCACAAAAAATCCCATTTATCATGAATCGTTCTATTTTAAAACGGAACCGATTTTTGAATTTAAAAAGGATTCTAATCACAACGAAATAATAGAAGACAGAGGAAATGGAAGAGACCGTTTAAACCGTTGATTGTCATGTGATTTTCTGGAAGATTCGCTAAGAAATAGACAGACAGTGAAACCTGATGTAAGAGCATTTTGATAGATCTTGTGTAGAGGAAGTGATAGCTTCACTGTTTCAGGACAGAGCAGATCTTTTAATTGGCTATTGAGGAAATGACTGAGACCTTTGATTAACAACTACTCGAGGGGGACTCTTAACAGTTTAACCTTTCTACACCACTCGGTTTAATCAAGAGCAGCATAGCTTCCGCTCTTCCTCATCTGCCCCTCTCCCTTTTATGGTTGAAGCCTCCTACCCTCACTTGCTATCCTTTACCAACCTCCTTCCAGCCAGTAATTTCTAGGGTATTATAAAACACATGAAATTAATAATAATAATAATAATAATAATAATAATAATAATAATAATAATA
>JAHWFO010022643.1:273541-329992 GCA_023313115.1 Rhysida immarginata
TAATAATAATAATAATAATAATAATAATAATAATAATAATAATAATAATATTAATTAAGGACTGTAACTTTTAATTAATCAACTCTGTGACACTTCATAACTGAATCTATCAATTCATTAAATACCCAATTTAGATTCTGTTTTCCAAAGATAGTCCCGGATAGTTGTCCATCTCCTTCAAATGCGGCACTGTAGCTTCTTCTGTTTCAAGTTTTCAATCGGAGGGTGAGATATATGAACTAACACCTCCCCACTTGTTGAGGAACACTTTTCCTATTCGATTAGAGCAAATGGAAAACGGAACTCGCACAGATGTTACGTTTCCTTCGAATTGTCATTTTTGATCTTTCACATTTTCAAAGGTTTTTTTCCTTCCTTCAATCGGATAAATTAAGCAGCAGAAAAAAATAGTGTTCTTTCAATTAATTTCCTAAATGTAGATATTGACAGCCGATAGGAAGAATTTATAAGAACAATTCAAATTAGATGGCCTAATTTGTAAGAATTAAGTAATTAATTTAGAACTATCGTGATTTTAAGCAAACGCAGTTATAACTTTTGAGACAAGAAAGATATTTATTAAAGATGAAATATATGAAAAATAAAATTAATATTCCTTCTAAGAAAATTAAGATTAAGATATAACCAAATCAAAAATATCCTTTTAGATAATTTGTTGATGATGCTGTTCAAGTACTTTGAATAATAATTATTAAAGTTATAATTTTTTTTGATTAATAAATAAATCTTGTGATTTTGTATTTAGCTTGTACCCATGAGAAAAATTACTGTATATTCGACTAAATTTTAACCAATACACTAAAGCAAAGCTGGCGAATTTGGTACTTGTTATGCGATTTGGTATTTTTCATTAATATTAAAATCGCAATAAAATAAGAACATACAGTATATTTAAATTATTTCGAATATCTTTTATTATTTCATTTACCACCATGAATCCACAATTAAAATATATGTTATAAACGCTCTAAAAACACCTTTAATTCGAACACTATTGGCCTACCAATCACTAAAAATGAAGACCTATGTGTTCGTTTCCCAAACTCAATTTTTTTTTTCTGAAATCGACTTAAAAACTCGAAAAGATAGGTTAAAATTTTGTAAAAAATAAATCCATCTATATGTATGTACGAAAGTACGTATGTGACCAACTTTGTGCAGGTAACTATTCCGAAACGGCAAAAAGCAGAACCAAAAGAAATTAATTAAGAGGGTACCTTAAATTGGGCCTTACCATATTTTTTATGACAATTGGTTAATCTTTATTAGAGATATTAATTTTTTCCTAAAAATAGAAAAAATGGCTGTAGCGTTCATACCAGCGAACCAAACTCAATAAACTCGACATGTACAAACTCCAGACTCCTCTTATTGAAGCGAATTTTTTTTTGTAAATACTGTTATTAAGCCCCCCACCCCCACCCCCAGAAGGCGTGCGTTTGGCGTGTTTGGCGTTATTAAGGAGTTTTTTTAATTTGTAAAAAATCAATACATACTAAGAGGGTTTTTTAAATTATACATTGACATATTTTTTTCATGAAAATGGGCTAAGCATTTTTAGATATATTCATTTTTTTTTTCTAAAAATGAAGATATGGCAGAAGCCTTCATCTCAGCGAGCAAAAAACAATAAAAACGACATGAACGGATTCCTCACCTTCAGACGAATATTGTTTGTAAAGAAATCCTTCGGCTGGGATGAGCCATTTTGGAGTTATTAAGTTTTTAAAGTCCCCCTCCTAACAAGAAAAAAAATTCTTTTTTTAACTCCATTTCATGGCCAGGGGGTAGACCTGTGTGAATGTTCCAATTTTTTTTAAAAATTTCGAATGAAAGTGGGCTTCTTTGCGCGAGCATGAAAATCAGTTTATAAAGACTTTATAAAGACTTCATGCTGTATTTTTGCTTCTCAAAATGTCTAAACGAATCTGAAAGAGTATAGTTACTCCTTAATGTTAACTGAAGAAGTTTAAATAATAATTGAAGTGTAGAAAGGAATCTAGAAAAAGGAAAAGGAATTTTGTAAAAGAAAATAAGTTGCAATTGCTACCCCTCTCTGTTGTATTTTTAGTAAAAGTCTTGATAAGAGTATTTTCCCGCCAGTTGAAAAAACTCCTTGATCTGTCCCATTTTCAAATCTGGAGATCCGTCAGTTTGTTTTAATTATAGACCTGTGTCTTTATGAACTCACTCCTCAAGATTTTTGAACGTCTTGTTTTTGACCATCTTTATTTTTATTAAAACAAATGATTGATGTTGGGCAGCAAGGGTTCATGCGAAGGCAATCTACCCTGACTATCCTTGTTCCATTTGTCGAAGCATTACAGAATGCTTCGATAGGCCACGAGCAACTTGATGATTTCTCGATCTATCTGAAGCTATCGATATGCCGACTCATGCTAATTTAATCTGTAAATTAAGGTGGTATGGAGTTGGGAGTTCCTTGCTTGCTTGTATTTCTTCTTATTTATCTGGTCGCTCAGCTTGTATTAAGATGGGAAATTTTATTTCTCGTTCTCCTTTTCGTATTTTAAGGGGGGTTCCTCAAGGTAGCTGCCTGGGGTCAATATTGCTCGATATCTCTGTTAATGATGTCTTGGGGATGCTGGATCTGGTGCATCCATATTTGCTGATGATTTAAAATTTTCCCAGTAGGTTTCATTTGGTCTGATTGTGTTACATTATAAATCAAGATTTTTAAGGAGGTATCATAATGGTTCTATTAGAGCACGCACCTATCCCGGCTCTCTCACGTTCGAACTTGTTCGTGCTCTGTCCCATATTAATGAATTGATGAAAACAGTGTGAAAAAGTTAATTCGTTTTCAAGTTATCTTAATAAATAATAAGCTCCCTACGAATAAAAAATTCTTTTGATTTTAGAGACCGATCTCCCCTTTCAATAATCGTCAATCACGCGCACCATCTCATTAACGTTTAGAGCACACGCAGAGCTGAACCGATGTGCTTATCACGCGTTTTCCCCAATGCAAGGATAATTCATCTCTTCCAGCAATTCACTATACGCACTCTCTAGTGCAATGCAATGCATTGTTGGAATTGTGTCTACAGACGGACAGACGGAGGACGGACAACTGGACATACCGATCACATAAGCACTTTTCTACGAAATGTGCTAAAAATTAGTCATTATCCAGCAAATGTTTTAATTTTTTTTTCTTTAAAAGCACGCTTTGTAGTTTTATTTGGATAAAATGCATTGAAGCCTGTTTTCTTGTCTTTTAATATGAAGGATGTTTCAGAAGGTTGATTACCATCTTTGGTAACGATTTATTGCGTGAATGCTGCTGGTCACGTGCACGTACGCATGACAGAAAACACGTGAAATGATGCTGTTATCCGCAGTGTTGTGTTTCATTCGAAAGCATTAAATATCATGAAAAAATGTCTCCGAAAACCTTACTATTGCTATAATTACTCTTACTGGGCTATTGCTATAATTTTTTTTTATAATTAGGGCATGTAAAACACGAAACTTCTCTGTTTCGAAGAAAGGCAAATCACCAGTACTGAATGGAAAAGTGTTAATTCCAACTGGACACAAACAGCAAAATCCTCGAGTTCCCATAAGCCGAACACCACAGGTTATTCGAAAGGCCAAGCAGCTTGTCCTATGTGAAAATCCAGCAACCAAAACAGGTATCGAGAACACTGTAGGAACAGGCAACGCCGGGGATATCAACTAGTTAATTAATAAACAAAGATTTGCAACTGGAAAAGCGTCACAAGAGTCGTGTTCATAAACTGCTGTCACAACACGTCGCAGAAAGGAAGAGAAACTGTCAGAGGCTCTGTCAGGGTTACCTCGTACCAGAACGACGGAAGCGCGTTGTCACTTTGAATGAAGCCTATGTCTACCTCAACGATTGCAACAAACACGGTGCCATTTTTTACCGTCCATGAGAAGTCATATCACAACAGGTTCAAGGAATGTAAGGAAAGTTTTTCAAAAGGATTTATGGCGACTGGGGGATACTCGTACAAGAACCAATTTAGAATCAGAAAAATGAACAGGAAGACTAAGGTTAACTACTTTTACTATCAACAGCATGTTCTCAGTCCAATTTTTCACGAGGAAATCCCCGCATTGTATGGAGAGGACAAAAGCAAAGTTTGGCTGCATCAAGACAAAAGCCTCCAACCATACGTTTAACTCAACCGTTCAATTTATGTTGGATTAGGAAGATGAACCTGGAATTCACGTCATACCCTTTCATGATATCCCTGTCAAGTCACTAGAAGCATCCGCGATGGATTTCTGGATGGAACGGACAACTCCTAATTTACACGCAATCTGATTTGCGCGTTGGAAGCCATGCTCGCACATCAACAGCTGAAGTGATTTTCTAGTGTTTGTGTGATAACTTGCTCGTATATGTACAGTGAGTGCAGAAAGTTTACCCCCACTTCGTTTTTTGGGGTTGACAAAACATCCTGAAACTTTATAACTGTAATTTTTAATACTGATAACTAAACATACAAATGAATGTTTTTAACCAAAAACGCAGTGTTTTAATGCTGCAATCTGAATTTTTACAAAAAAAAGCACTTTTTCTGCCTGCAGAAAGTTTAGCCTCACCCTTTTAAATCTAAATACAGCAATGGATTTCCAATGCTTGAAATTAAATTAATAGTTGGTCCAAGCTCCTTTGTTTATGATAACTTGATACATCCGTTTGGACATTGATTTATACAACTTTTCGATATAATCTTGAGGGATTTTTTCCCACGAATAGAGTACTGCAGTTTGCAGTTCTTTTAACGACTGGTATTGCTTTCCTTCAGCATACACTTTCCTTCAGTACAGCACTCCCCAGACATTATCAATAGAGTTTAAATCGTTTAAATCTGGCGAGAGCGCTGGCCAGAGTAAAACAGACATTTTTTGGGCAGCAAACCACTCAAATACTGCTTTGGCTGTGTGCACCAGTGCATTGTCTTGCTGAAATATCCAGTCTTTTCTAGCCATTATTGAACCATATGCAGGAAAGTGTTTAGATAGAACATCAATATAGCCTCTGCTATTCATCCGTCCATTTATAAACACAAGGTCACTTTTTTTTCATTCCAATGGCCTCCCAAAACCATGAGCGATCCATCACCCATTTGCCACTGGCTCAAAATCTTCTCCTCTTTACGAAGAACATGAAAATAAAAACGAAAATTCAGGTTTTTTTTATCAGAAAAAATCACATTTTCCCAGTCGTGTGGTTCTTGGTAAAGTCCAACCGGGCGTCTCGGTGGCTCTGAGTGAGGCTTGGTTTTCTGGTCATTTTCTTTCTTTTTAAATGTTCCGTGTTCTTCAAAAATTTCCGGACAGTTCGCACACTTGCTTTGATACCCGACTGCGCTTGTATCCGACTGGCAGATAGAGTGAAATTTGATGCCATCCTCAAGATCTTCCTTTCATCACGAGCGGTCATCACCTTTGGTCGGCCTGATCGTTGCGTTTTCCCATACGTGTCTTTGTTGATGATGTAATTGTTGATGACCTTTGGGCTTCTTTGTAGTCTACGAGCTATTTCCCTGTTGGAAATTTCTTCTTTATGGACTGTTTTTATTAGCCCAATTTCCTCATCACTCAATTGTGTCCCTCGACCCATTGTTGATGTTCTAAACACTTTTCTGTGGCTTTGACAGCATATGTTAATGTCAGTCTCTTTATAAAAAAATTAAGAAAGACTTTTCGGCCATACTCATTGATTTATTGGGAGTGAGGCTAAACTTTTTGCATACTCAATGTAGCACAAAAAGTGGGGTTTGTTTGTTTTTTTAATAAAAACTCAGATTGCAGCATTAAAACAATGTGTTTTTGGGTAAAAACATTCATTTGCATGTTTAGTTATTAGTATTAAAAATTACAGTTACAAAGTTTCAGGAATATTTTGTCAACCCCACAAAACGAAGTAAGGCTAAACTTTCTGCACTGCCTGTAAATGGAGAATGGCTAAACGAAGGGAAAGGCTTAGTGACTTTGAGAGAGGAGTAATAATCGGTTGCCACATTGTAGACATGTCTATTCGTGAAATTTTGGAAAATTATTACAGCTACGTTTAACTACGCTTGGTGATATCGTGAAGAAATGAAATACTACTGGCATTGAAACACGCACACCCGATGTCGGAGATCCCCACAACTCACTAAACGCGACCTCAAAGAGAACATGCGTGTGGAAGCGCGAGGTTCGTACAAACGGCAATAAACCACTCGAGGTCATCAAGGAACTTTGCAGAAGGAACGGCATTTATGGATATGTAGCGGCAGCACAACTGGGTGCTTCCTACGTTGTGGGATTTTTTTTGGTAACGAGAATTGTTATTTTCAGGATGATAATGCCCCATGTTATGTTTTATCTTCCTTTAGGCGGGGTACGCATACATGAGTGTCAATTCCCTTCCAGGGCCCGCATAGAGCCGTGATCTTAATCCAATCGAATATTTATGGGACGAGTTGGAACGTCGAGTGAAGAGCAAGGAGCGACATAGTAACTGACATAGCTACGTTCTTACAGTAAAAATTAGCCCAAATACCGGAAACTGGTTATCAGAACCTTGTAGAAAGTAAGCCCAGAAGGGTGACTGACATAATTTCAGCACGCGGAGTCCGACAAGATATTAAATAAAATAAAATAACACTTTTCCCATATCTGTGTACCGTTCGTCCCATTATTGTAAGGTAGTGTATGTCATACAGAACTGAGTTACCAGAGATATGAAATAAGTTCATTGCTAATTAGAATAGCCGCAAAATTTACATGAAAGTGTTTTATGCATTCGACTTATCTTTCTTTCGAAAAGGGAAAAATGGCACGCCTTAGAGAGCAATAAGTATCATCATGTTATAAATTCATCTTAACTGGGCCCGAAAAATGCTGAAGCAAATGTTAGGTAAAGCCGCCATGGACAATCTCAAGGTTTTGAGTTTCGAATATGACAAACGTAAAATTCTGGGCGACTTTCACCAGCAGAAGTGATATTAATGTGGAGTGTGTTCTTAAGAACAAGTTGAATAAATTTAATATAAGGTGCTGGAAGCTAATACATTTTCATGATGAACAAATCATTCTTTGTACACCTCTTCTTATAAAAAGGGGTTTCTTATAAAAAAAAATGTATATGGCTGTAATTCCATATTTTTTATGTATATGGCTCATTTCTTCAAAATGAAATTCATCTGCACGACTAAGGATTTGAATGGTTACCTGCTGCGAGGCACACGTTCTTATTAAGTAATGACATCATCAGTCTTTTGGATAGCAACGTTAATCTTTTCCTATAAGGTTTCAATCGTATGGGATTTCTTACCGTATGCTGTTTCTTTTAGGTGTTACCACAGAAAAGAAATCTGTGTTCGAAAGGTTGGGTCATCTCGGTTGAAATAAATTTTGGAAACGACGCGGTCCTGGAAAAAGCTCGATTCGACAATCGTGTCAGTGGCATGACACTCCAATACTCTGCGAAGCATGGCAGTATTGATGTTAGAAATCGCTGTTGTGATGTTCGTTTTCAGCTCAGTAATCGTGTGTGGACTATTCACATAAACCACATTTTTCAGATAACTCCATAGGAAGAAATCAGGGGTGATAAATCTGGCAAGTGAGGGGGGGGGGGGCACAATCCCCGGGAAATGATGCGCTGAAGGATAACTTATAAAAAAACCCATCTAAAGTCTGTCTGGTAAAACGAACACGCTTTTGTATTAACGAAAAAGGACGTCATTTCCAACATTTATTGTAACACTTAAAGTTTGTCTGCCAAATATAAAAGCCAACATTTCAACTAATCTCTGTAATACTTTACTTTCATTTAAATTCTCAAACTAGTATTTTTACGGGCAGCTAAACTTTGATGTGGGAGACTTTAGAATCATCCTGTATATAATCCTGAAAAGCGTTTGCGAAATTGATTCCATAAGTGTTTACAGGAGAAACAAATGATCTTCAACTTTTAAAATTTCCCCATCAAAGGGAACTATGATTTAAGATAATGGTAACTAATGAAGGAAGACAAACAACCTCTTGTCCATATAAGAATTTATATATTACTTGAATATACATATCACCACACTGTGGTCATCGTTCAGCAAGAATTCCCTTAGCTACGTGCGCTCAATTTTCTTCATTTACGAGGGTTATTTTGAATATCGCGATTCCTTATTTTGCACGCATCAATAATAGCTTTAGTGAGTAACATATTTCAATTTCGTGTGAAACTGTGGGATACAACTTCGGATGGTTCCATTGTAAATAAAAATGGAAAAACGGGTCCTTTTCACCTTTGTCTTTATTCTTCACCATTCAAAATTGTTCATAACATACGCCAAAACATATGAAATTAACAAATAGCTCATCCGTAGAGGAAACAAAATATTTTTGTTTAGAAAACAAACTTCATTTCCTTTCTTAAAAGTTTATTAAAGCATAATCTAATTTTAACGGAATGCTATTATTTCAAATTCATGGCGAAATCTACTGATTTTAATACAATAATTCAAGATTCGCCATTCTAATTTGAACGGATGATTTACTGTTTTGGTGTAATTTTTCAAAAGCTGAATTTAAATTAATCATATGTTTTCCAAATATGAGCGTCTTAATGTTCATTTTTCACTGATTATAAAAATCCTAATTTAATCACTGAAGCATTAATTACAGACTTTGTAAATGCAAGTAATGTTACAATAAATGAAATAGGATGAGTAAATAAACAGTCATCGAACTGAATTTCATTTAAATTGCGTAAATTCTTCTTTTGTAAAATAGAAGAAACGATTTCATAAGTTAGAAAAAATATGTATTGAGAGATTGAACATTTCTCAACTGATGATTAAAAGTTATCTTACTGATGATTAAAAGTTGCCAGTAACACGATTGTTGTCTCTGCTCAACTCCAACAAATAAACTCTTATTGTGGATTTGTGTATTCCTGTTGTTTAGCGTATTAGACCTTTGTCCAGTTTCTGGCTTCCCACGGTTGTCTCTGCTTTCACAATGCATATAGTGTGTTGAAATGAACATCATTGTCTCTACAATAAGGACCATTAGTCGGAAAATATCCATTTATTAGTTGTTGTAAGCAATTACCTATGAAGTGCCTGGAACGAATTGCCCCATACGAAATTCCTGCATTTCAAAGATTAAATTTCAGATAGTTTAATGGCTATTTAAAGCTTAATCTTTCATTAAATGCATTACTTTTGCTAAACTACGGAGCCTATTGAGACAGAATCATTTTTTTATTCAATCCTTTAACCCTTCCCTTCCTCTCCTCTTCAAATAAACGGCTTAATTTCCCATTAACTCTTTATTCCGATAAGAAGAACGTATAGATTACTCTAATTACATTTGAAATGTCAATGGATTCTTCCATAACATCTTCATCATCATCATCATCATTATCTAGAAACTAAACAAAAAACAAGTTTGTATTCTCCGAAGTTTTCATTGCTTGGCAACTTTTCTTGAAGATAACTTCCGCAGAATTAAAATAGAACACTATTAACGGTGGAAAAAAAATAAAGAAAAATTTCTTTTGATGAAATAAGGTACACATAATTCACGTACACAAAAAAAGGTAACCAGAAAAGATATTCATTGAAAATGTATTTAAATCCCTCTAACATTTATTGACGGCGATTCGAAAAAAATAGGTTTCTCATTTTTCACGAATTTTTCTCATTTTTTCGCATCAGGTTGACGTTGTTTTTCTTATCAAGAAAATAGAAAGCTAATTAAAAGGTGAACTTAAGTCCTTAGCAAACATGAAAAATCCTCTGACTCACGAATGTCTATACTAAAGCTCGTCAGCAAAATCCTTTCTTCTGTTGCATAACAATTCGTTTTTGTTTTGGAGGGATTAAGCCGGACTTCTTGCTTAAATCTGATGATCTTGGCTTATTGTAAGTACTAAATAATGTTAATATACATAACAACAAAAACAACAATAGCAATAATAAAGATAACATTACAATTTTCCAAATCCATAAAAATATGTTAAGATATATTAAATAAAAAATAAATATTACCGATAAAAAAAATAAGTTACTTCGATGACTTTAATAAAGGTTTATCGTTTTTCTAATCTTATAAATTTAAGAGTTTAATTTCCACTGAGACAAATTCTACAACTTTGACTCAGAATATTAGGTTGGTTTATTATAATTTTTGGCGTCGACTACTAAAATCATTTTGCACAAGTTATATCTGTACGCAGTCAGGAACAAACACAAACATCCATGCCCACGGCGGGATTCGAACCCACGACCAGGCGGACTCGAAAACTAGAAAGCCTACGCCCTAGCCCTCTCGGCCACCTGGCCGGCCTCAGAATATTAGCATATGCCAAATTTGCAAGTATATTGAAGGGTGTGAGTCAGTATGGAATGGAGTGAACTTTCATTTAATAATGTTATTTCTCACCATATGAGCTTCAAAGTAAACATTAAACATTTAAATTTATTAAAAAAATTTTATGGCTGGAGAAAACAAATTCTGAAATCACATAATTAGAATACGAATTTTTATTGGGGTTCAAAAATTAGAACATTTCCCTAATTAGTTAACAGTGTTAGAAAATGCGATGAACACACGATGAATTATTAGAAAATAGTATAAATAAATCGGATAGAATGTGGGTGTTATAGAAAAAAACGCTATGGGGCGAAAAGCTGACGTTTCTGTCACTACTAAAGAAATAATCATTGCCCTGTCAAAAACAGGACAAAAGCCAGAAGAAAATTGCTGAACAAGCCAGATGCTCCCAAGCAATTGTTCCAAGTGTACTGAAACAGCATCGTGACAACGGACAATTGACCAGAAGCTTATCAAAATTGTGTGTCGAAACTATTTCAGAAGTGTCCATATATTCAGCAATGTGAACACGAGCTAGTATGTATCACACACAACAGTTTAGAGATGTCTGCATCACATGGGGTTCAGATCCAAGCACCGAAGCGTAAACTCCTACTGACGCGTAAGCAACTTCGAGTTCGAATAAGATGGTGCAAGGAACATCTGATGTGGAGTGCTACTGACCGGAAAAGTAGTGGTCTTTAGTGACGAATCCTATTTTTGTTTACAGCATGGAACTCAAAGACCACGAGTATGGGCGATTTGAACATGAAACCTATTTGAAGAGCTGACTCAATCTTTCTGTTAAGTTTGCTGCTTCGGTCATGGTGTTGGTAAGATGTGCATACGGACAGGACGTATCAATTCGGAAGTTTACCAAGAAGTACTAGAACACTTTATGCTGTCTTCGGCCGATGCTTTGTGCGACGATGAATCAAATTCCAACAGGATGGTGCATCATGTCACTCATCGAAGATCACCATGAAATATCTCGGTGAAAAGGAAGTTCATGTCCTTCCTTGGCTGGCCAATTCCCCAGATATGAATCCGATTGAAAATTTTATGGAGAATTATGAAGAAACAATTTCGAATCGAAACTCCAAATACCAAAACAGGACTTATTGCATCTATAAAATAAGTTTGGGCATCTACCACGGCGGAGCGATGTCCCGCACTTGTCAACAGTATGCCTGCCAAGTTAAAAGCTGTCGTCAGACAAAAAGGGGAAGTTACTCAATATTAAGGACTGCGATAACCAGGAAATTTTCTTTGTTTGTAAAACCTCATTTTTCTAAATTATTTCATTTTTCTGCTGTCGTATTCTAATTTTGCGATTTCAGATGTACTGCTTTACTTGGAATTTAGATGTAAATACCATAGGGGATGTTCAAGAAATACGTCACACTGTTAGGGGAAGAGTGGGGTATGAAAAGTTTGACACAGCGTGACATGGAGGTAGGGGGGACGTTACATAAGTGTGAAGTCACAGCAAACACCTTCAAAAATTCAATTTTTTTCATATTGAAATTATTTTATTTAATTTTTCACATTATTTTATTTTATTATTTTCCATTCAAGTGGAAAATGAGATGCCCTTCTGACCCTATTGTGAAAGCTCATTGTTGTTCTCCTTAACAGAAGTTCATTTCTTTTAAGAAGAAAGCTCCCTAAGGTTTATATTGTCCCTGCCTTAAAGTCCACTTAACAAAAAGATGTTGCTTGTATGTGGACTCTATCAAGCTTCCGTCCAAGCCGAATAACAACATGAAGCAAAAGGCAGAAAAGAGACGCTGCCGTTTTTAATTTTCACAGTGCCACAGTACAGGAGATTCACAAAAAAAATATATCAAATTTGAGAGGCTATATCTCGGTAACGAAACAATTTATATCGCCACTCTACTTATCATCGTGAAGGGGACATTCTGAAGTTTTGTTTCATTGCCAAGAGATGTTGTTAAGTGCTTGAATTCGATAAAATTAATTCGGTGACATATATGGAACAAATCCTCCAAAAAGATGGAATATCCTACATTGATTTCGTCACTTCACTGAGAAAGGGTGCCATAGCAAAAATCATGGAAGGCCGCGAATGTCGGAAAAGAATGTCCAACGCATTCAGCAAACGTTCACTCGCAGTTCGAGGATATCGACTTATCGAGCCAGCTGGGAACTCCAAATGCCCCTTACGATGTTGTTGAGAGAGCAGTTGGTTATGAAACTTTACAGACTAAAGGTAATGCATGCTCTGTATTGTTATCTCGTTCGAGCTTTTCGTGGTGTCACATTGAATATTTGTGATTTTGTGGATAACCAAAATAAACTTCAGATTATATCCTTCAGAAATATGCATTGATTAAATCTATGAGTTGTAAAGTTGATAAATATAGCCTTTCAAAGTTGGTATATTCTTTTGTGAATAACTTATTTCGCTTTTTTAATTACAGTGCTAGATTTATTTGGCCATAATCTGAAGAATTCGCATATTAAAAAAAAGAACACCCTTTTAAATACGAAGCATATCCGGAAAGTAAGGTTACAACGGTTATAATTCTTTCAAGAAATGTTTATATAACAAAATATCCACTACAACAAATTTAAGTGATACAGGGGTTATTTTTCGACGACATTGCTACCATTGTCCAAACACATGTTAAGTGTAAATACTAGCTTCTGTATCCCACAGCCATGAAATTCTGGCACCTGAAGCTGGAATCACATTTCAACCTTGTGCTTGATCTCTTCACGTCGTCGAAGCGTTGTCCAGCAAGATTTTTCTCAGGCTAAGATACAAGTGCAGAAGTTCATCGGATGACACAGACAATCCTACCGTTCTTATGTTGGTTATGAACATCGGTCCTGCCTCCAGAGAATTCACGACACCACTTCGTTACATGTTGTCGACTCGTAATGTTTCCATAAATGAGATTAAGCGCTTTGTGAATATCCGCTGGGGGCTTATCTCCTGCTTGGGAAAAAAGGTATGACGAAGCGCACTTCACATTTGGCGGGATTCTGAATCGGCACAGCCATTGTAAACACATGTTACTCGAACTAGACTCCACGTAGTAATGAGGAACAGCCGTGATAGGGAAATGGAAGGCTAACAGTTAAAGCCAATATAGCCAACTTAAGCACTAAAAAAAAAAAGGGGGATGTAACCTTACTTTCCAGACACACCTTGTATAAAAAAGTAACTTGGTTTTCACACATTTCTCTCCCTTTTGGCTTTTCAGATACATTTATGATAAGATAACTGTAAGAATAGCAGCTAAGACACAGCGGGGCTTGATAAGCTCTTTGCGAGACGACTTACAGGAGCAGTATGCAGAAAGGTCAATGAAGACGAAATTGACCAAGTATCCAGAGATCTGCTGCACCATCCTGCACAATCAGGCCATGTTTTCCCCATTATCTTTATACAGAGACATCATTTGCTCACAAATATTCACTTCTGATAAGAACTGATGTAACGTAATTCCGTTATCCTTTCAGTAGAATAGGCACCTGGCTCCGTTCAGTTTAGTTGAATATAGCAAAGCCAGGTTGTTGACGGCATATTTTAGAATAACTAAATTCAGAATTTTTTTGCCAAATTTGACTAATTGTGTAGGATGTAATTATTGAGAATGCAAAATCTCAATGTATGATTTTCCACTTGTTTTTGCAGCAGCAAAGCAATGAAATCCACTGGAAAGTAGTTAAAAAATTTTCCATTGTTAAAGCTTCATGCAAAGTTTGACGCCCATCGGTTTATATTGTAGAGATTATTGAGAATATACACACATGGCTTTTATTCAAATACAGTGTTATCCATGGCTTTTTTTTATAAACAATGTTATTGATGAAGAGACGCTACTTTTTTTAAAGAAAACAATATACCATTGCTATCTGTGGTTTATTATATCAATAAAAAGTTTACAACAATTAAGACTCTAATCATTGTGAATATCACAATAATATTTATTTTAATTATTCTATGTAACAATAAAAATATTTCCAGTTTCCAAATTGTGTGCAACCGCCAATCCCAAAAATGGACAGGATAATAATACTTCCTTATTATAAATGCTACTTATAAGAATGGACGTTTAGGTTATACGTTTATCCGTCCACCGTTTGCATGACAATTTAAAACGGATTAACTTTTTCAAATTCTATTTTTGACAATATCATCATCAAGGTCTTATTTCGGATCGATCAACTTTTCAGGCTTTTTCATGGACCCCTTCAAGTCGATCTCACATCCTCTAACAGAGAAACCTTAAAGAATATCAAGATAATGGCATGTCAAGTAACAATCTATTCGTAGTGAGGAGTTAACAATGAATAAATTGTTACTTTATCTTTTAAGCATTGTTGACGTGAGCACGTGCACGTGATTATCGCCTTGTCGAGGCGCAATTGCTCATGATACATTAATAATTGTACTTCTGCGTCATGATTAAATCTTCTTCTTAGAATGTTTGCAAGATTTTTTGGATAGTTAAATTTTCAAATTTCAAAAATCGCAATTGTTAACACCTAAACAAAAAAACCTGAAATTTTATTATTTAAGTCCATCAGACTATTCAAATTTTATCTGATTTACATAAAAACAACAATCTTACTTCAAACAGGTTTATTTTGTTGGGAAGTAACCAAAAATTATTTCTTTTGTTTGTAGGAAGGGGGGGGGGGGGTTTTAAAGGGGAAGGGGTATGGAATATGTGACACAATGCGACATGGGGGGACGGGGCCAAACGCCAAAAACAGCGTGACGTATTTCTTGAACGACCCCTTACTGTACAATTGAAAATCTTGCATTTAACTGCGATTTAGATAAATAAAAGGAAAATGTTTGATTTAACATATGAAGGAGTAAAAAATAAATTACTTACTCAAGTGAATTGATTTTCTCCTTATTTTAATATTCTGAGTCAAAATTGTAAACGGCAGTCTAGCACAGATTTTGTAAAAAGTCTTCACAAATTTAGTCGATATTTGCAAAATTTAGATATTCGAAGATTTTCATTCCAAATATTAATAAGTGAATAAAATTAACTTAGGACTCTGTGTAAAAGTTAGTAGCATCTCATTAAGAGACTTTTTTCAACTTTCATAGGTCGATAAGTTTTGCATGCGCTTTTAATATTTTGCATTATCTGAAAACCAATTTTCAAATAGATTTTAATCCTTAATGTAAATTTCTTTTTGAGTTGAACACAATTCAAAACTTATTCAGTGTTCATTTAATTTGTATCTGCTTTCGGTTTAGGTTAATAAATAGGCTACATAACGGAATAATCTGTGTATCAAAATTAATTAAAAACGTAACGAAAACAGAATGTAAAGTTTTATTGATATCATTGAACACTGCATCATTTAAATCTTTGACACATGCATTTGCTCAGTTCCCGTAGATTGTTTGGTTGCAGCCGATTTGAGTGAGATTTGTTGATCTATCGGGATGTTTTCCGACGTCAATAAAGGCTTCTAGAACACAGGCAACGGCATAAAAATGTTTTAATACCAATTGTGTTGAGCCCAATCGATAGACATCATCCTGAACCTACTGAATATTTCCATGTTTTACATCACACTCAGGAATGGAAATCCGAATGTGGAACCGCGCTCAGCTGGTGGAAAATTATTGTCATCGAGGTACCTTCTTTGCTGCAGTTTGATAGTTCCAGACGTTGCCTAAAACAAACTTGGCAATCTATAAATTACCTAATAAATATTTACAGTTGATTTTATCTTGAACATTGTCTACGCCGATGGGTTTCCTGCTTTGCTGAGAGAATATACAGTAAGACCCCGCTTAACGCGGGGGATACGTTCCAATAAGTTTCAGCGCTAAATGAAACAGCGTTAAACGAGGTCATATTAACACGTAAATAATGGAGATAAGTGAAACAGAAAATTTATCAGTGTTTTTTTGTAACATTTATTGTTACATACTTTTTTATTACATTAATTATAGACTTATTTATTGGTAATATCGATTTTTATTCATAAAACATTCATGAAAATCAATAAAAGTTCCAGTGAAGAAGTTATGTTTGTGATGAGGAAGTCAAATATCATTTGACATGCTATTTTTGTGGGTGTGTGCGTGTGTGTGTGTGTGTGTGTGTGTGTGTGTGTGTGTGTATGTGTCGTTTGCCTCGGCAATGACACTTCGTCTTGCCTTTGAACTTCTATCAAAATTTTGTATAAACTGATCCACAATTTCCGTTATGGTGGCTAAACTTTTTTTTTTTTTAGAAACTCCGTTGAAAGTTCCTTTTGCTCCTTTTGATATTATGGCTACCATCTCGATGTGCTGGCCTTGGATGTTTTGGATATAAATATCGGACTTGGATATAATATAGGTTCCTTTCTGTCGTCATGATTCGACGCGATTCAATATCAAATGCGCCGCGAGACTGCATGCGAGTATCAAAGCAACAAAATCGTGCGCGATATCGGGGAATACCAATATCGCGTTCGATTTCGGGGAAGCCCAATACTATCGCCTAATACTGAAACAGCGTTAAGCGGAGCAGCGTTAAGCGGGGTCATACAGTACATCGAATTTGAAATTGATGAAAGTGTATGCAAATTTGCCACAAATTTTAACAAGCTTTAAATTACGTCCTACCTATGATATGTAATGACGATGACCACTTTAAATTCCGTGTTTGTGGTAACGAATATTTCTGATCAAACAATAATAGAATTCGATCTATTTCTTCCGAATTAATACAAACATAAAATACCATGTTTTAACATGTTTTCAGCAGTCTATATTAGCTCGACTGAGATAACAGTCGCCTCTTATTTATAAAAAAAATTAATAATAATCCCTCAGCGGAAACGAAGAAACGATTTTTCAAATGAAGAAGACCCCCAGATACGTTTAGAGATGAGCTTTTCGTCTTCTGAGCTTGAAGTGTATTTTCTCGATAATGAAAAGACAAAAATATAAGGCTAGCTATTATTAATTTTAGTTATACGTAGTCTGCAATATGATATATGACGCTATTGTTAAAGATTGCACTTGGATTTTAACAGTTTGGTGTGTTTTATTTTAAATGTTTAGATTTTCTCACTGGTTAATTTTTTTATTTTATTTGTTGTGTCTGTACTATTCATATGTTGTGATTGTGCATTTTGATTTCCATGTTAAATTCTGATTCATTAACTTTAATTGTTGGCTTGATGTTCATCTATAATTGATGTTTTTATTGAATTGTGTCTTACACACAATCTTTATCCCGTTGTACAAGTTATTTTTGTTTTATTTTTAAAGGGCGCAAGTGACCTCGATGTTGACGCGCCCTAACTTTATAAAAATAATTAGGAACAGACGCATTTCCTTTAAAGAATCAATCAATGAGAACTTAAAAATTTAAGTTTAAAACTCTTCTTCCTGTCACTTGTTAGGTACTTGAAGATCAAATTTTGAACCGACGACTTCTTGACTTTCCATGATTCTCCATAGATCTACGTGAAAGTGTACATACATTTCAAATGTGGTTTGACTATTGGAATCACATGCGTAAATGTTTTAAAGATTGCTGTTTATTTTGTTGACGTCATTGTTTTATTTTCGTTATAAAAGTACAATGCTTCAAAACTTAATTGGCATAGATACTGGCATGCAAATGAATTACGTAACTAAAGTAGGTGGCCTTGATTACTGGTTGTTGATGTGTTATACCGTAATGGTTTCACAACAATACTTCAGCATGTTTACATACACTGTACCAAATACAAACGATTTCATTTAAAAATATTTACCGTAATCTTTGGGGTGCCTCTAAAAAGAGCTAGCAAAGGAAATGTCAATTATAATAATTATAATAATAATATTTAATAATAATAATAATAATAATAATAATAATAATAATAATAATAATAATAATTTTTATTAATATTACTTTTATCCTTCTGTAATTTAATCTGTCTTTATCCCCTTTCTTAATCCGTCAGGGAAGCCGTTCCTGTGGGCCCCTTTCCTCTCACGGCCTTCACACAAGCGCAAGGGAGGTCAGGTGAGGTTCTCAACGGAGCAGACGACTGAGCTCGAGCGACGTTTCGAGGGCCAAAAATATCTCACCCCACCCGAGAGAAAGAAGTTGGCCAAAGTGCTGCAGTTGTCAGAAAGACAGGTTAGGATAATTAATAATTGATAAACCTTATTCTCTTTTTTATTGGTGTCTAATTGGGAATATGAAAAAAATTTAATTTCACTTCCCTTCAGGTGAAAACGTGGTTCCAAAATCGCAGAGCCAAATGGAGAAGACTTAAACAAGTAAGAATTTTTTAAGCATTTAAAAAAATCACTTCCTTTCATTTGTTTAAGATTCTAATGTCAAGTTTTCATTTTAATAATAATTTATCTCCCGTATTAGACATGTTTATTACTCAAAAACTATTACAGATTTTAACGTGATTTTTTTTTATTCAGAAAGAAAACCTCAAAAAGTTTCTTAGCATGCCTTAATAAATTTCAATCTGCGCCCCCCCCCCCCCCCATATTTGGCGTGAAGGACGTCAAAGCGAAACTCGATTTCCTCCCATGTCCCGGCTAGCATTTCGGGGGTGATTTCAGTGATTGTTTCAATTATTCTGTTCTTGAGAGTTTCAATGTCATCAAAGTTGGTCTTGTACAGGGTGTTGCAGATAACTACAGGGCAATATAACGGGAAGCCTACCCGCTCGATTGCAGGGACCGGCTCGGTCGATTGGCAGAATGGAGGGAGATGAAGGTGGCCTGCAGCAGCCAACAGTTTCCACAGTCGGTGAGGGGGGGTTAATGTCAAAACTGTCATGTTTTTGATAAAATTACCCAATTATCATTTGATGTCGAGCCGGCCCCTGCAATCGAGCGGGTAGGCTTCCCGTTATATTTCCATGTAGTTATCTGCAACATCCTGTACACTCTATCTTTCATATATCCCCAGAAGAAAAAATCCAGAGGGTTTGCATCGGGTGAGCGAGGCACTGCCTAACTTGCAGGCCTCAGTGAGGAGGTGCTGCATCTTGTTGTAGAGTATGTTGGGATGCAGTTCTTCTACCTGTGGAATCAGGTAGTTCTCCAGCATATCTAGGTAGGTTGCAGCGGTAATGGTGTCTTCAGCGAAAAAAAAAGGCCCGATTACTCGATCATGCATTAAACCGCATCAAACATTAACCTTTGGGCTGTCGCGTATATGTTCCCTTAGAACGTGGGGTTTTGTGAGCCCCAAATGTGGCAGTTGTGTGGGTTTACTGCTCCGGAAATATGGAATGTTCCTCATCAGAAAATAAATATCCTCAAGGAAGATAGGATCATTGTCGTTTTTTTGGAGCATATCCTCAGCAAACTTCTTGCGCTTCGGTCGGTCATCTGGCTTCAGTTCATGCATCATCTGGATTTTGTAGGGTGGATTTTGTAAGATGAAGGCGGTGCTTCACTATTTTATGTACGGATGTCATTGGCATATCCAGTTGACGAGCCGCTTGGCGAAGTGTTTTACGGGAACTAGGATCGACCGCCTCCCTGACTTTTTATACTCTCTGTGGTGTCGCTGAAGGTCTACCAGCACCATTTTTGTGTAACAGGCTGCCTGTGTTTAAAATTTTTTCATGCCATAGCTTAATTTACTTATGATTTAGAGGATCCTTTTTAAACTTTGTTTTGAACACTCTCTGAACTGTAATCATTGACTTAAATTCCGCAAGTCATAACACGCATTGAGCTTTTTCTTGAACACTCGCCATTGTTTACTGTGTCTTGCGAAAAATGGTACCACGCGCCAACCGTATATTTCATTATCAACTCACTAAGAAACTTTTTGAGTTTTTCTTTGTGAATAAAAAAATCACGTTAAAATCTGTAATAGTTTTTGAGTAATAAACATGTATAATACGGGAGATAATTTAGAAACCCCCTGTACTTTTTCTAATAATAATTATAAATTTAAAAAAAAATATTCAATTCAAAGATATACATTTTCTATGAGAAACAGTTTTAATCTTGGTTCCTTAAGTTGAAGAGAGGGTTGTTTATCATTATTTTTAGTTGTGGTTTGAAGCGTGTTTGATTTCATAATCCTCTGATAATTAGGAACCAGTGGAAATTCAAGACGTCTTCTTCCAGGCATCACTTGTCACATCTTAATCCCCACTTTCTCTTTTTTTACCTCTTTTGACAAGGCTTATTAAAAATGATCTGCTCGCAGGCTACCGTGTATTATCATATTATTATTATTATTATTATTATTATTATTATTATATCATTTGTTGTGTATTTTTGGATTAAAAAATCAAAATTTAATAATTGCACAATTAAAATGAATTGAAAATAAACATTAAGCAATCATAATAAAATCAGATAAAAAACTTTAACTGCATTAAATTTAAATTAGAAAACTATAGTTACCAACCAATTAGAAATCTCTAACTGGGCATTGCACGAATTACACTGATCATTAAACCGGATATACAAATTTTCGTTATATTATCCTTAACTTTTAATGCTCTCGTTACAGCATAGCTACTCATCCGCTATAAAGCTTCTTCAAATTATGAATGTGAATGTGCAGATATTATTATTTCTATAAAATATGAACGGATATTTATAAGAGAAAAGGACGAGACACAAAAACCCTGGAATACAATAAATAATAAAATATGCAATATACATAAATATTTCTATAAAATATGCAATATTTACATAAATATTCAAATAAGTAGGGTTTATGATGGATATGCTTCTTTCATGACGCATGAAACAGCATTCACTCAAATAACATTTGATTTAAACTTTTAACTATTCATATTAATGCACTCAACTGTATTCTGAATTTTTTCTAAGCCTTTTACCTGAGTAGATAACTTAACATTTTTCTTGAATTTTTAATTAAATTTTCGGATAAAAATAAATATAAAATAAAACTGTGAATAATTTTTTTGGTTTTCTCCGCAGGAGGTCCCAGGAGGAGGAGATGACGGTCAGACATCTCCATCGTCCGTGAGCGGTGACATTGACAACAAAATCATCGACGTGGACACAAGTAACGACGCCGATAGTGTCGGAGAAAGAGACAGTGGAACCAAAGAGAGGGGTGGAGGGTTTCCTCAACACGACTCCGCCGCTTTCATCAAGGACCCACTCGTCCAGTAAAATATAAGTGCCTAGCCTTCTTGTGGGTGTGTAATAACAATAACAGCAATATGAATATACACCCTTTTCGTGCCATGAACAGAATAAAAAGGAGAAACCCGTCCAATTGTTGCGAATTCTAAGTGACGCTTTAATATTCAAGTGAATTCTATTACAACATTCTCAAGAAGAATTGAACATTTTATTTTGTTATATACTGACTCCCGACAAGAACAATCAACAATTTGTCGAAATCATTTATGCGGTGTTTTCATATTTTTTAATATCATTCTGTAAATACATAGAATGTGCCTTTCACCGTGCCTTGATAAATGACTGAAACATAATACTTAACCGATTATTGTATAAACTATTGACTTTTATACGTCGGAATTTTTCTTTAAGTTCTAGACCAAAACATGTTCATTTTTAAATAAATTATAAATGTCATGAGCAGAATGCTTTATTTTTTGCAAGCGTTAATTATATTTTTTTTCTATGCCATTTAAATATTTATAGCTGAATAAAAATTAATCTATTTACTTAACACTCAGTAAGTTTTATTGTGATATATGGCCATATGATAGAATAACATTTAATACCTCAGTTTAGGGAGAGCGCCTCTGCGGTCGACAAGCACAATTCCGCAGATCAAGAATTTTAAAAGACTCCCATAAGAGTATTTTTTACAGATATTCGAAAGCTAAAGGAAAACGTGCAGCAGTGGGTTTCATGTGAACGTTTGAAATTTGAATTTTATAAACTTTCTGAATGTCCTTTGTTTGTTTATCCCCGCTGACATTGTCGTGACTAGCATCGAAAGAAATTTTTCTTCAATGTAATGCAACGCTAGAAACGCAGACTAACAGTTAGAGCATTCTAAGAAAAATTTTCACTATTTTTAATGTGAAAAATCTTTGACACGTTCATATTCAGTTTTTGCTGCTTTTGAACTTTGAATGGATGCTGCTTGTTGGTACGCAGAATCTGTGCTATGGATTATTGGCCGAGTCCATATTCAGCTTCAAGTCGTCTTGTAGAGTGATTCAAAAATGTCGCACATCAAAATAATTATTTGAAATTTTTCAGTAATATACTTATGATAGTTACCGAACCGTGCGCAGAAACCTACATTACTGTTTTTAATCACATAGCCAAAATGTACAAAGTGAACCAAACGGTACACGTCCAAAATGAAAAACTGAGAACAGGACCTCAATATCCATGTATGTTATTCGAAATGTTACCATTAAGGAGATATTAACGATTTTGTGATTTTGTCAGTAACCCCTACCTTATTCCGTTAAAATGTATTTTTTCGGGAATGTATGTTGTTTTAAGGAATTTGGTTAGCGGAAATGTATTCTTTGGGCGACGTAGTATTAATTTTCAGAAAATGGACGATTTGCATGCATAACAATTTTCGGAAATCAAGGCTAAAATAGGAAGTTCTGGTAGTCGTGAAGTTTCAGAAATCTTTGATGATAAATCTAAACAAAATAAATCAAGTCAGAAACACTGGTAGGTATTTTAAAAACTTCTCCATTTCATAGACTGTCAGGTAAAAAATAAAAAAAAATAAAATAAATAAAAAAAAAGGAGTACATGTAATAGGTTAAAAGATAACTCAGAACTTCACTACGTTGCCCAAAGAATACAATTCCACTAACCAAATTCCTCAAAGCGACTTACAATCCCGAAAACACACAGTAAAACGGAATAAGGTAGCGACAAGATGTGACAAAATGAATTGAATTTACTGACAAAATCGTTAATATCTCCATAATGGTAACATTTCGGATAACTTACATGGGGGTGATTCTCATAAGTCCCTCTGCTCAGTTTTTCATTTTGGACGTTTACCATTGGGACATCTTGCATATCAGATTTTGAGAAACAAAGGGAAGTTTATTAATTTAAAGCAAGGAGGCAATTTAAATTAAAATCAAATCGTTTTTATTCTTCGGTTATAATTGATGGTCCATTATGTTGAGTAGAAATTGCTAAATGGTATAAACAAAAACGGCGATAGAAAATACTAATGGCCATTGGATGAACTTTCCAGAAATAACGGAATTTCTGATTATGTACAAGTTTTTCTTACACTGTCTCTTATTCTATGTTTTGGCAATTTAGAAATTTGGGCTCTTCAACATTAGTTTTCCCGTTGGTTAAGAGCGCTATGGCATGGGCCATCCATTTATGGGTTTAAATCGCTCCGTTAATATGCATGTTGTGGTCGATCTTTATATGTGAAAAGTTTATAGTCGGGTGAAAGGTGCAGATGACCAAGCAGTAATCAATGTGCTCAGATAATGTAAGAAGCCCAAAGTAAAATATTACAATATATTCGACATAAATGCCTAAATGGTTTTAAAATTACTATATCTGGGATTATAAATGGTCTTTAAGTTTTAATCAAGTATTGAAAATCATAAATTTTGCGATTTCTTTTAATTCAAAGACCACTATTTTATACACTGTCTTATCAATTTAGTAGGCACATCCTACTACTACTGACATTCTGACCTATTTTACATCCAGTAAAACTTAAATGCATCATGATATTGACTCCATAAAGTGCCAAAAAACATTCTGAAGACAATCGAGTCTACGCAAGTGCATCAAATAACACTTGTCAATCGAATGATAGTGAAGACATGTTGCAAGCAGCCCTTAGCAAGTCAAACCAATAAAGTTCTTTAGATTTGACATCTGGTGATTGTGCAGACCACCCTAGCTATGTACGCTTACTGTCACGCACCAAGTAAGTTTACTGGATAAAGTGTAGTTTGTGGGCCTTGTGGTACGATGCCATCTCCGGAGGAGTAAAGTATATCCATGAATGGATTGACCTGATCGGCAACTATATTCTGATATATTCGGTGCTGTTAAGAGACCATTCTACAGGTAAAGAGGGCGTAACTCGTGTCATGAAAACGTTCCTATACTCTAATACTTCCTCCACCATCCTGCATTTGGCGGATGCATAGCCTCGAGTTATTTTCGCCAAATTCCGATTCTCCGATCTCCATGATACAACAGAAGCATTGATTTTTCTGACCATGCGTCATGTTTCTATTCATAAAGGTACTCGAGATGATCATCTGTTACCATAGCCGAATCGAGTGATGCATCGCCGTACTGTTTATTCCGAGAGGGTCCTGTTATGTGCTTCACTGTGACCCTTTGGTTGGCTCAAAAAAATTCTGGCTGTGGTCTTTTTTGGTTACAAATTCTCTGTCATCAACCAGCATTTTCGCCCGCTTTTCCTCTATTTATACCATCCCTTACATGTCTTAGATATTGTTACACGTGAATGTTTTAGAAGGGGGACTCGTTGGGATACTAATATTATTATAAATCTGAGGTCTCTTCCCAAATTTAATTGTTGAGACAGACAAGATTTGTCAAATATAAAGATAAAGAAACTGCCCGTGCGTAATTGTTTATGAGTTTTATTGTTTAAATTTGACTGGACAGATTTGTTCGCTTTATATACTGTGATTCAGGGTGATTCAAAAATTAGTGTGCGGTAGTGATTAAGCTGTATGGAGAAAGCGGAAATGTGCTGGATGCACCGGAGGAGAAAGTGCTTGAGATCCAGGACAGGAAATTCTGTTGCAAAGTCTCAGTAAATCTCTGCGCCGACTCTCACAACAAGTAAGTGTGTCCAACCACTGCACGGTAACTTTTGAATCACCCTGTATACCTTGAACCAGTCAAAACACGCGGTTAATAATTAACGAATAAAAGATATAACCGCGTAAAAAAATAAACGAATGCAGATCTAGATGTCATTGTTCACGTGCTGTAAGTTAACAAAATAAATTTTAAGTTGTTGATTAAAGTGCTTACATGAGATTTTTATATTTAGTGGAAACACAATTGAGAGCCACAGTACGTAATGGCAGTGGTAGAGCATTCCAAATTTCAATGGTATAATACTATTAAGGAGGAAATATGTTTTCATGAACGTTGTTGATCTTTGGTGAAGTTCAAATTTATACATTCATGTATGACGATAATTGCCAGGTTATTAAGTAGCGGAAGAATAGGGCTATTTATTGTTTTCACAATGTCCGTCCGTCTGTCCGTCCGTCGGTCCCCTTCATAATTTCCGCATTTTTTGAGGTAGAAGGTTGAAATTTGGAATGTTGCTTAAAAAGGGCATGAGCACCTTCACTATTTAGTTTGGTTTTGATTGGCCCACTGGGGTCCGAGTTTCAGGGGCGGAAATTAGAGGGGACCAAAAGTTCTATGCGTATTTATGCATATAAAGGAGTGAAATTCGGTAGGCAGATTCCTCTAAGTAAGATCAACATTATTGTAAAGTTTGGGCTAAATGGTCCCAATAGGGTAGGAGTTGTGGGAGTGGCACTCACTTGGTCTTTAGAACTATGGCGGCATATGGCGTGTGATATATCATTCGATCGGAAATGACGAGAAACGAAAGAAGATAGAGCTCTTTTTCATCTTCTAAATAATATGTTCGAGAAAATCAATTTTTCGCTTTAAAAAATGGGGGGGGGGGCGAATTAAAAAGTGCAGATAAAGGGGTAAAAATAGATGACCTCAGCTCTTCCGCTACTTTCCTATACCTTTCTCGGGAGGATTAATTTCTTGTTCAAATATTGAGTTATATAATTTGCCAGATGCTTAGATGATTTGATCGCACTAGCTTTTCATTAATTCATATTTTATTGTGAACAATCTAGGAATATTCGTACTCTTACAGAATTAAGTAGATGCGTATAAATTGATTAAATTCAGTCCTTTGAGCAAGCATAATCAGTACTCGTACGAATTCATTAAAATCATTCCGGTCTCCTGTGTAATCAATATCTCATTTTCTGTATCTCCGTGTATACAGGATGATTCAAAAAGAAATCTCCGATTTCATGATTATATTGTAGGGAACCTATGGAACATATCGTCATTATAAGGATGAACATCTGCACAAGATTTTTATTCGATTAGTCCCACGCATCGCTGGTTTCACATTTAACCACTAGAAGCAGTGCAAAGATCGTGCGTAAAGGATCTCCCCATCTGACGCCCTGTGGTTTCTTTTTTGTGAGTCTACGTCAAAGATGAAGATTACCTGCTGCCATTATCAGCCACCTTGAATGAATTACGGCAGCGCATTATGCTGATAGATACACAATAATCAACCTAGTGAACAAATACAGGATGGCAGGTTCCGTTATGGATAATCATCTGCACGGAGGAAGATTAGGTGGAGGTGCCATTTTTTCAATCCTCCGAAATGTTACTCAAAATGCCTTGATGCCACGACCATATCAACAATTTTTAAACAACTACACGTAGGACTAGTTGAGAAACTGACGTTTAATCTTGGAAGGCAGGTTTTGGGCCACTCTGTACTAGCCTGCAATAAGCAGAATGAGTTTTTGAACTAAAAGAGCACTTTTTGTGGTTACTTCAGGAGAGCAACTTGACTTGCAATATTTTTTTTTTATTTATTTAATATAATCCAATACGTCCATCCAGAGCCTGTATGGCCAAAGGCGACGAGTTGGGTCCCTGGATGAACCTGGATTAACGACTGCTGCATGATGGTCGCAACAGCCGGGGGGGGGTTAAGATCATGTGTCACTGATGGTCGCCCAGCCAGTGACTAGCCGTGCTTGATGTCGCTTAAGTTCACTGAAGTTGTGTGTTCAGTGAAAGCCCACCAGGCCACGGCCTCCCCCTTCATGAGATGCTTTATGATAAAAACTATTATTGCAATAACATCAAAAGACTATTTTGTCATGAAAAATTAATTTTTTTCTCAACATGATGGGTGATTAATTTTTTCTCAAAATCAAAATTTAGACATTACATATAAACTTGTCATTAATATTTAATTGTAATATTAGACAAATGGCTTCATAGGAAAAAAACAATGCTGGTGAGAAAGGTGGATGATCGTCATCAATTCGTCTCATTATTTGTTCACGAAAATCCATACGGCGTTCAAAGTCATCTCCATTCATCTCGTGTATCAGATGAATTTTGTAAGGGTGGAACTTTATTTTCTACAAAATTCTGTCCATAGCTTGTGACAAATGTTTTGTATTTGAGCAGCTTTACAGGTAGTGAGGATCTTAAGTGAACGACAGTGCAATGTCAAGTTGTTTTTCCTCAAGAGTCGTTGATTTGGTCGACCAATAGTTTCAAGATGTTTCACATTTTCCGTTTCCTGGAAGCGCCTCACGGAGCGCTCGACATTATATCTTGAAATAGAATTGTTTGGAACGCGAAAATTTTCGTTGATTAGTGCCCTTACTTCAGCGTACATCCTTTGAGGATTGCCCCATCCTCCATCATTAGAATACTTTTTTTTTTTTTTTTGTTCAGAAAGGTTGGCCATTGCGTTTGAGTAGATATAATACAATTTCTGATTTTTTATTTACAATATATAATAATGAGGGATAGTTGAATTTCAACTTTATAAAAAAGAAATCGACGTTTCGCACATGTGTGACCGCTTTTATCATGAGAATTGAACTCCGCGTTTCGAATGGTGTTTCGAATTTTAAAATTCTTCAAATTCTTCGAATATTCCAAATTTTTTAAAATCGTCTCGCATTTATCTTTTGGTGAGAAGTGCAATATTCTCAGTGGCGCGGATGGAGGATCGAGTTTGACTTCATTGGAAAGCTTTTTGAAAAATATTAAACACGTGTTTTTTGTTTTTTTCGATTCGATATGTATTTCTCTAGATATTTCACTATCCCGATCTTTTT
Organism: Rhysida immarginata; assembly: GCA_023313115.1. Lineage (NCBI taxonomy): Eukaryota > Metazoa > Arthropoda > Chilopoda > Scolopendromorpha > Scolopendridae > Rhysida > Rhysida immarginata. Next base: position 301,799 of record JAHWFO010022643.1, read on the forward strand.
GATACACCCTGCTATACACTATCTACCAAAAAAGTAATCGATTTTACATGTTTTGTCGAATATCTATAAAAATAGAGATGAAGGAGGGAAACCACTTGTCCACAAAAACGAGTTTTATATATCATAGATGTATACATTTCGGCTACCAAGTGGCCATCTTAAGAATGTATCTATAAAAATACCTGAAAAATTATTCTGAAACTTCAGGGGTGTAAAAAGCATGTTACATCCAAGATTGTTAGAGAGAGAACAACCTCTCTCTAACAACCTTGTGTTACATCTCATATACTACAGCGAAGGTTTTGTCCCGAAGGCAAATAGGGGACCAGCAACAAATTGAACAAAAAAGGTACTGTTTGGGATCACACTGTAAATAAGAGGAAAAGGGTTTTTTCAAACCAAGCTTTTATAATGTTTTATTTAGTGGCAACAATAAAGCTTAATTTTGCAACAATAAACAATAGCTACATTTAACTCTCGCCATAACGAATTGTCCAATTGTCACAACAAACAATTCGTAGTAACAGGGATGAATGAAGGTAGTAATGAATTAGTACCATTAGAACACGAACCAATAAACCGATTTGAAAAATTTTTTCTTTAACATAAATTGTCATCGATCCTGTGTATGTGTGTCAAGTTTCAGCTCCCTAGCTTGTCGGGAAGTTGGTTTAATATTAATTACAAGATTTGACCTAAACATAGCAAGTTTAATAAAGGCTTTTAAAAATAAACTTGAAAGGCGCTGTAGCTATAACATATGAATATGAGGCTTCTTTTACTTATCTGTGTTCATTTCTATGAGCATAGCACGCATATTCGTGGAGATATAAAGGTTTCTTTAAAATAATAGAATTTTTTTTGTAAGTCTTTTGTTTATAACATGCAGGTTTTTCAACCCATTCTAATGCCATTTTCAGAAAATATGAGAAACTACAGTAGAATATTAAAATACTAAATATTTGATGAAATGTGCCCGTTTTTACTAAATAATGTTTAACTGCGCATGCGCGTGCGTTACCAAAAATATCTTTTGCATAATTTATTAGACAAATGTATAGAACTACTCTTATAAAAAGCCCAAGAAAATATCGCGAAAATTCGGAAAGATATCGCCGATATAACGAGTTGAATTTCAGTTGTTCTCAAAAATAAACAAAACGATAACGGGTCTTCTCCAAATTTTTATTTTTGGACCGGACACCAGTATCAACTTCTTTTCCTTACGCTCATATGAAGTCTATATGCCTATATGAAGACAATATGAAGTCAAAAATATAAAAATTTGGAGCAAACTCCTTAACGTTTTGTTTACTTTTGAGAGCAACTGAAATTCAACTCATTCCATCGGCGCTATCTTTCTGAATTTTCACGATATTTGCTTGGGCTTTTTATAAGAGTAGCTCTATACATTTGGCTAATAAATTATGCAAAAGACATTCTGGTAACGCTCGCGCATGCGCAGTTAAACATTAGTTAATAAAAATGCTCATATTTCATCAAATATTTAATATTTAAACATTCGGATTGCGGGATGTTGTCTCTACTGTAGTTTGTCAAGTTTCCTGAAAATGGCATTGCATTGGGTTGAAAACCCTGCATGTTATAAACAAAAAACTTAAGAAAAAAATTCTATTTTAAAGAAACCTTTATACCTCCATGAATATAGAGCTATTCTGATACAAATGAACACAGGTAAGTAAAAAGAGCCTGTGTAATCTTATGCTACAGCTACAACGCATTTCAAGCATTATTTTTTACAGGGTAATCCCAAACATTATCTTTTTTTGTTCAATTTGTTGGTGGTCCCCTACTTGCCTTCGGGACAAAACCTTCGCTGAAATATATGATGTGTAATTCAGAAGCCTCAACAATAAAGTTCAGTTCAATTTTAATTTCACTATATTTAAGAATATCAAATTAGATGTTTATATTTCTCAGTCTTCATTAATTTTTCATCATGTTGTAACGAATTAAAATTCGTCACTTCAATGCTCTTTACACCCCTGAAGTTTTAGGATAATTTGTCAAGTATCTTTCTAGATATTCGACAAAACGTCTAAAATTGAAAGTGTTCGATTACTTTTTGGTAGATAGTGCATATCTGTATTTATAGAGCTTTATTGTTTACAAGACTAGTTTACAAGTACCGCATATATATTTACTTCTTTATTTTAAATATTTATTTACGTATTTAATATGGTTTTATACCGCAAAAAACAATACCTCGAAACAACGACAATTCACAACAACGGACAACCTCTCCCCCCAGTTAGTCCCGTTGTTTCGAGCTGTATTATTTTCATAATAAATGCTTATTATGGTATCGAACAATATGATGATCAACAGATGACAATCAATCACTTATATCAGTTAAAATGCATAGTTAAACTGATAGATCGGATGAATATGCACTTCAAACAAAATAAAATCTGACTTGTAATAATTTCTTCATTAAAAATCTTATTTTATAAATAGAATTTAGTTAAACCTTCCCGTTTCTATTTCCATTGCTCACTCATTTATTCTACATACTAGTCAAGCTAGCCTTAGCAAATATTAATCTGTACAACTTATTTAATCTCCGATTAGAGGCAACATAAGAGGAATGAGGGGGTGGTTCTGTGAATACAAAAATTGAACAAGCTGTTCTTGTTCTCACATGGCTCCCTCCCCCCCCTCAACTCACTCCATCCCTCGCTCTCTGATTTCTGGTAATTAGTAATTATTTCCGACTTATCACCTTCTCCCTCTTCCGCAGCTGACGACGAAATAACTTCGTTGTCAAGTTTTTCGTGATCAACGAACTCTGTTCAATCTGTCAGCCAATCGAACCCTTTCATCGCCGCCTTTAATTAATCGAAAACCTTTTTGATAGAAATGAACGAGCATGGACGACGTCACCTGCGCATAAAACGATTATAAAGAAAAAAGAAAAATAAATGAAGAAGCAAACAGAAGGGAATATGAGCTCATGATTAAATCCTGTCTTCTGTTTCTTCTTCTTCTGCTCATGGCGATGTACTTCCTGCATTTGGTTGACTCATCGTCTTATAGGAAAAACCGCTCATCATCCACGGGGCTAGTCACAGGAAAGTGTCTTCATGTAAACGATTGGTATTTCACTCTTAAAATAAATTAAGATAATTGGTTATCCTTGATTATTTTCATTTTAAAATAAACACTGAATTAAAATTCTGTCTTCAATTTAAAAGTATTCTGTTTTCAAATAAAGAACATCATTTCAAAATTGCGGAACACATGATTTGAATAATTTTTACTATTTTATTTTTTGCTCAGATATCAAAACAAGCAGAAAAAAAATTAATTAATTTTTAATGTTTAATGAAAAATCATAGGTTTAGTCAGAAGTGCATCTATAGAAGAAATATGCAATATCTGTAAAAGATTTTAATTGAAATCAAAACTGATTAAGACTTTTTAAATGCATACTTAAGACTGCATCTTTAAAATGACATTTAAGTAAAGATAATAAACCAGAATATAATTGGGCACCTATACAAAACGTTTGTCTGGATTTTTGGATTGTCAAAACCTAATGACGCCACCTCTTGTGGTTAGAACAGCAGCCATTTTGAGGCATGCTGGTAACTAAGTTTCTGGAGCACATCCATTAGAATTTTCCGCTATTCCTCTTGCAAAATCTCACACAAGTGGATAATGGAAGTTGGCTGCTATTCCCGACGCCTTACTCGCCGTTCCAACTCGTCTCCAAGATGCTCATTGGGACTGAGGTCCGGGTTATATGCAAGCCAACCCAAGCGTCGAACATTGTTTTCTCTTCATACCACAGCATGATAGCACCAACAATATGATAGCACTTCATTGTCCAGAGTGTGACCTGTAACATTCTCATAATGTACTCTGACATAATGCGTTCCCCTGGGGAGCTGCCTCATCCATACACCTAATACAGTGTGAAATTTGACTCGTCACTCCACGGAACTCATAACCACTGCTCCAGTGTCCAGTTGCGATGGTCTAAACCAGGGGTCGGCAACTTGCGGACCGCGGTCCGCTTCCGGTTTCTTTTGGGATTGCTACCGGGATTCCATGCGGCCCGCAACATATTTTAGAAATAAGTAATGAGCGGCCAGAAGTAGGATAATTTTAAATTATTTTTTGGGAAACAGCGCACTTTATATTAAAAATCTTAGAAAAGATTAAAAATCTGCAATAAAAATAGTTGCCGACCCTTGGTCTAAACACTACTTGAGCCTTTGAACTTACTGGTCCTCCTGATATGCACGGCTGCTCTACACGAATGTTCAAAATGATAGGCTTAATATTCCAATGGAAACAGACACCCTCTGTTGCTGCATGAAACTCCTATCTGATGATGGACGTAGGCTGTGTTCAGTTGTTTCACGTTTCCGGGTTCACCGATCTCAGATGGTCAGTATTTTCGGTCGCCCGGAACGTTCAGCATTCACTTCCCACTTATGCAGAACGAATACCATAGTTGATTTCAGACTGTTTAATGTAGCAGGAGTTTCTCTGCCGGATAGTCCATTAAGTTGGCATTCCACTTCGAGCATAAAAATAGAATGCTCGAAGGCATTCCACAATTACACTCATATCGAATTCTGACATCGCTGTCCCTCGGCGCCATCTCCTTTACATGGTAATTTGCATACATGCAACTGGTTTAAGTCACATGTTCACCGCGCGTGTCCATTAAACTATATCCTTGTGCAAATTAATTAAAACAAATAATTTCAAGTCCTGCAGGGATCCTTTTTGCTTTGTCGAAGCACGTAATGGTCATCTCTAAGTTGTTTTCTTCTTACGATCACACTTTCCTTTACGTTTAGGAGAAACCGATCCGGTTTCCTGCTTCAACTTGATGACACGGCTGACACTTGCTAAACTCACACCAACCATTGAAGCAATCTCTCGATACCTCTTAGCTGTGTATGCGTGCAGAGTTACGTTCTTCGTACGTTTCCTAGGTGTCACATCCACCTCGAATGGCGGTGGAATCACATCTGCAAGTTTCTAAAATCTGATGCAATACAGTTGCTGCTGAAGTAATGACTGCAACATCCAACAAAGTAATGACTTTTCGCGTTTGTTTTGAATACAGGATTACGAGTAACATAGAAAACATCCTTTGTTTCAATTAATTTGCACAAGGGTGTACTATCAGAAGGGTGCCGAGTTACATTTTGATAGATAATGTACAGGGTGTAGTTAGTTTGGTCCAAAAATAATTTACTCACTTTGAGAGCTGATAATGCTTTTATTAATGAACAGATTAAAATGATATTTTAACATGTTCATATTGGCATAAAGCGCAAATGTTTCCAATCATAAAATATGCAAATTATGCAAACAGTTTTCATTGGATAACCTGCTGGATATGGGTACCTTTCTCTTCTATCATCAAATTTAAGTGGTTAACGGTTAACGACAGATTGCAACATTGACTCTGAGGTTTGAGCTATCTCTCTTCCCGTGGAGTCTTTCAGGTCATAGAGAGTTGTTGGTCTGGTAAAATAAACCCTGCTTTTTAGAAATCCCCATAACTAATAACTACACAGACATCTGTTTAACTAATTTGCATAATTTGATTGGAAACATTTCCGCATTATGTCAATATGAACATGTTAAAATATCATTATAATCTGTTCATTAATAAAACTGTTTTCAGCTCTCAAAGTGAGTAAGTTATTTGTGGGCCACTCTGTATATTTAACTAGCTGATAACCCAGCGTCGCCCGGGTCTTTATTTAACTGTTGTTGGGTTGACCTGTCTCAGATTAAAATTATATCCATCTTCACCACCGGGGAATATCACTGGATTCTTTAGACTCATCTTTCCTTCGAAGTTTGCCCTTGCCTTTAACGTAGAAGCTCTTATACCCTCCTTTGAAGCTCCCGTTGTTCAGATGTTTCCGACGCCCGGATAGCTTTTTGTCTTTTAGCTGCAAAATTTCTTTGACCAATGCTCGTTTTTTCTCTTTCTCTTTCCTTTTCAAACACATAAACTAACACAAACTTTTGCCAGTCGTCTGGATGTTTGTTACGGAGCTCAAGGGAGACACGTATATCTCCTTTGCCTCCTCGATAGACACTGCCCTATCGATATCGTCTGCTATACTCATTTTATACTCATTATTAATAATTCTTGCATCATCGTGAAAGTATTATTGCATCATCACCGCCTCGGTTTTCCAAAATATTGAAGTTCACACAGACTACAGTCAAAATGTATCGGGGATTTTTTATGAACTGTTTAGAGCTGCTGTGCTACCAAATAAGCTAGGTGATATCCCAAGCGTTGCTTGGACTCACATGAAAAGCTTAAAATTAATGCAGTAAAAATTCGTAATGATAAAAATCGAAAAAAATTCTTGTAAAATGGTCCCTATGAATGGATCTCTCCAAGTACAGCAAAGCCAGCCCAAATAATTTCTTGGTCACGTAATCTTACTTTAGATGCACACTCGTCTTGCTGTGATGAACTTCGACGATACAACTCTTCTTTTGGGTGGCAGGATATACGAGGCATGTTTTTTAAGTAAGTACCGTTTTGGAATTAAAAAAAGACGTGCAAAGATATCGCAATAATTTTATTTTTACATGAAAGCCTGTACCTTAATCTACTTTTCTACATAATTTCCGTGAATATTGAGGCACTTGTCATAACGTGGCATCAGTTTTTGAATACCCTTTTCATAAAATTCTGCCGCCTGACTTGTTAACCACTGTATCACAAATGTTTTGACTTCGCTATCGTCTTGAAGATGCTGACCACCCAGGTGTTTCTTCGAGTGCAGGAACAAATGGTAGTCGCTGGGCGCCAGATCAGGGCTGTATGGAGGATGATCTAGAGTTTCCCATTTAAAAGATTTGATGAGATCTTTGGTCCGATTAGCCACATGTGGACGGGCATTGTCATGCAGCAAAACGATACCCTTAATCAACTTGCCACGTCTTTTGTTCTGGATTGCACGACGCAGATTGTTCAATGTCTCACAATAAGACGCTGCATTGATTGTCTCATTACGAGGCAGAAACTCCACTAGCAATACTCCTTTTCTGTCCCAAAAAACTGTGCACATGATTTTCCGGGCAGAAATTGTTTGCTTAAACTTCACTTTTTTGGGTGATGATGAATGTCGCCATTCCATGGATTGTTGTTTCGATTCTGGTGTGACGTAGGCCACCCATGTTTCGTCACCAGTAACAATTTGGTCTAAAAAATCTTCACCTTCATTGTGGTACCGCTCAAGGAAAGTCAATGCACTGCCTAAACATTGGGTTTTGTGCAAATCCGTCAACATTTTTGGAACCCAACGTGAACACAATTTTCGGTAATTCAAGTTCTCGGTCACAATGCGATACAAAACACTACGAGAATATTGAGGAAGGCAGTCGCGCAATGATGAAATTGTAAAGTGTCTGTTTTCTCTCACCTTTTCGTCCACTTTCTGCACCAAATCTTCATTAACGACCGAAGGACGCCTACTCCGTTCTTTATCATGCACATTTGTGCGGCCATCTTTAAATGCTCTCACCCATTTCCTTACCATTCCATCACTCATAATGTTTTGTCTGAATATCGATCGGTTTTACGCCTTTAGCACTAAGAAATCGTATAACAGCCCGTACTTCACAATCGGCGGGACTCACGATTGTCGGAGGCATCTTAAACACTCAGTAAACAACGTATACAATGAAGAATCAGACTGTAATGGCGTCAGTGCGTAGACAAGAGATGTAGGTAACCAGCGCGCATGCGCGGAACGCCGACCGTAGCGCTGCGGCGGCGGAATCGCAAAACGGTACTTACTTAAAAAACATGCCTCGTACCTGAACAATTGTGTCTGTGCTCGGCAATCTCAACAATCTGAATGGGGTTATTCATTACTTGGAAAACCATTGTTGCAATTCGCACTCTGCTCGATATCTTGAAGAAAAACTTGGCCATTCATCATTTTGTGTGGTCTTAGCAGTCGCCGTTTCTTCTGATGACACGCTTGGATCGTCGAGACTCGCCTGGGAACCTCGATGACCACTGGGTCATTCGCCATTTGCTCGGTTTTTCAATAGTCTGCTAACTCTACATTATTTCCAGTTAGTGCTCATTTTTAAAGATTCTCAAGAAAATGTTAAGTTCTAAAAACTATCAATTCTAAGAAAAGCCCGAACAACAGGAATTCTATGCCTTGTTACAAATTGAACCTTATTTATAAAGCACGAAGTTTACCTTGCATTGTTGGTCATGAGATGTCTCTTATTTATACCCTGTCATCATTATGAAAATCGATTTATTATTGATAATTATTATTTTTTCGAAATCTGAGGTAGACAGTGACCTTCCTCTTGCTTTGAAGATCAAGTGTGCAAAAGTTCATCAAGATCGGAATAAAACTGTAGAATTCTATAAATAAGAAACAAACAAACAAACAAACCCACAAATATTCTTCTTTATATATATAGAAGATAAATGCGAGTAAAATCTTCAATAAATCAGTTTTACTCTGATTACTTGATCAACCCACTTTTGTACTCTCACTTAATATTGTGCCATTCTTCGTATGCCTATTAAGAGTTTTAAACACGATTATTGAGAATTTCACGTGTTAAAATCACAAAAGTGCAATGCCGACGAACATTAGATGATACCATAATAGGCCATCCGGTCAGTTCGCCTAAAGCGCGATAATGCACACTATTGTGATTATTTTTCCACGTGAATTTTTTTATAAATACGTTAAAAAGTATGACAATTTAATTAAACATTAACTACAAATGACACAGAATTAAATTCAAAGCTTTTGGACAGGTCAAGATTGTCCAGGAAAATTAGGGAATGTGTGCCTACACTTTTACCCCCAAATGTTAAAATTATTGATCGAAATCATAAATTTAGTCTCTCAGATTTTTTTTTTTTTTTGATTTTTTTAAATTCAGTTGTCAAATTTTAATTACGATATTGATATATTTTCAAAAAAATAAATTCCTCTTGAACTTAAAATTAGTCGATAGAATCGAGGTTTGAAATTTCCAATTATAAACCAATCTTGAAAATGATGAATTTAATTTTTATTTAGGTTGCTTTAAGTATGTCATCGATTAGTTCAATATAAACGCCCTTGATTTATAAATATTTCCTAGCAATTATTATTATTAATCATGAGCGATGGGGGAGTGGGTGGGCAAGAAAATCGATTGAAACACATCGCAAATTCCCAACTGAAATTAATCTCTGAATTAACTGATAGCAGAGTTCCAATTTGTGCGCTCGCGACTAAAAAAAATTCAATCAACCTTCGATGGATTAAAAAAATAAAAAAGAAAAAAAAAAAACAAACTCCCATATAAAGGTGTACAAGCGCAATTAAGTTATCAAGAAATGAAACAATATTAAACAGCAGCAACAACAACAACAACATCGCCGTAACAAGAACGACGAGGATATGGAAAACGTGAAAAAGAGGAAACAACAGGAGCGGAGTGATTTAAGAGGTGATACGATCGATGCGAAAGGGAAAATATATCAAACGGGGAAGTTTTCGTTTGCTTCTACCGATAAGAAAAATGTTGGTCAGGAAAGGCAAAAACTCCATCCCCCTTACTTCTTTATTCTTCCCCTTCTGCCGAGGTAATAAAATGGTTAATTAAGTGGCTTTAAGGAAAACAAAAACAGTTCCATAACACAAGAGATTAACTCATATGTAATAATATACTTAGTCATTGAAACGTGATTTTCATTAATCGTTTTGAATAATAGTTCCCTTGATAACTGCGAAGTGCAAAATTAATAAAAGCGCCTTATCGCCATGATCAAAATCAGTGTTTAAAAAATGATTAAACTACATAATAAACCAAAGAGAACATGATTTCCCTTATAATAACTTTTTTTCCAGTAAAAACTTCAAGTTTTAGCATTATGTTATTCAAACGATCTTTCCATACATCTTAACCGAAGATAATTAACATCTTGATGGTTATTTAATCAAATTTTTTCCGTTTTTTTTTTTAAATTCTTACTTACATAATGCATACCAAAAAAATTACTCTTCCTTTTTAAATGTTTAGTTCCGTAATTGTAATTGCTATATCAAAGAATATTAGCTGCGTTAAACTGCAAAAAAAGAAAAAAAATATTAATCGATTCATGCACAACCAGGAACCAAGTCTCCAATTTTTTTTGTATTTTTTTTATATATTTATTTCAATAAGCTATTAATGAAAATTAAATTTTAAAAAATTGAAAAAAGGAAACTAAATTCCTTCCAAAAAAAAAAATTTCAGCTCTAAAGTTGTTGTAAGGAGGGTAAAACGAGAGAAAAATCGTTATTTCTAATCCAATCAAAAGCAATGTCAAAGGAAATCAAGGAATAATTTCCGAAAAGCGTTTGTTGAAGTGTTTTCGTTTTTAATTCATTGTAAAAAGATTTGTTCCTGTTTATTTCGAAGAATGAGAGCTGGCAAGAACAGGATGTTTATTCAATAAATTGCCTCGGAATTTACAGCTTCGTTTTCCAGAAGAGAAGGTGGCGGAAGAAGGCGTCGTCCTTCGCTGACAGGAAGACAAGAGAAGACGACAAAGCTATCGGAGGGACGACGAACGGATGGTGACGAAATAAACATCAGCAGATTTTGAATTAATCACAGATTACAAATTTCTTGATATGTTTAAAATTGCTATTTTCCACCTTACTATCCTATTTTCTCATCTTGAAATTGTGATTAAGTTTAACGTCTTGATTACATTGCGATTTAATTTAATGCAAAGATTATATTATTGGAATCTCTAAATAAGTCTCAATTTTTTGTTAGCCGAAGAAGTGCAGCTACATTTCTTTTCTTTTTATTTTAAATTTGCTTCTTTCTTGCTATTTTCGAACATATATCCAACATGATATTCTTGTTTCATTTCCTAATATTTCCGTAATTGATGTTCTTGAAGGATTTTCACGAGAAATAATTGTTGGGCATTAAGTTTTCCGAGTTAAATAAAACGTGATGCTTGTTCATAAAAAAAGCCAACTAAAAATATATATACAGTGTCCACAAAAAATATCTATTGTCACCTGTAAAAACCTGGGTATGGTTAAGTTGCAGAATTGCGCAGTGGAATATAAAGAATTTACGTGAAAGCGGGCGGATAAATGAAAATATAAATTTTTAATAAACAAAAGATAAATCTTAGGATAAATGAAAAGCAGATAATAAATTATTACAAAAATACACTGGGCTTGGCTAATAAAAAGTCTTCTTAACTTAAAAGCAACCCACGTGTAAAAATCAAACACCTATTTTACCATATGCTAATTATCATACAAAACATGAATGAGTGACGTATACTTTACAATCTTTAAACCCCTTTTTTTTTAAAAAGGACAATTGGCTAATTTAAACGAATAAATCTACAATTTCAACAAATGCTTAACTAAAACTTATAGATAAACATGGCATACTTAAGAATAAAAAGAACCAAAGAAACATCTTAATGTCATTGCATAATTAGGGTTCATAAAGTAAAGATAGACATTTTCGTAAAGCAGTTATAATAATTCACTCTGGACGAAAAACAAGTAACAAACAATTCTTAGATTTAAGCCGAGAGCATACTTAAGAATTTTCCCTGCAATGGGAAAAAGAAACACATCAAATTCTTACTGGCACAGAATCATTTCATCAACTAAAGCTAAAGCTCCATAGTCCTTTTCTTAAATTAATTATTCTTAAGTCCAGTCCGGTAGGTTACACACAAAGTCACATAAAAGGGTATTTCAAAAAGATCAATCACAAAGATTCACACACTAATGAATTTTCTAAAATTTTTAGCTCTAGGTCACAAACTTAAAAATTACACATTGGAGAACCACAAACGTCACTAAATGCGAAGAGCGGGAAAGCCTTACTAAAAAGTCACAGTCAAGAGTCTTATCTTTTAATGAATGACAAAATGAGGTGTCCGAATTAAGTGCATCACCGCTTTCCTTTACGCTCTTTCTATAAGGAATAAATACAGATTAGAAAAAGAATTCACTCCCCTTTCCACCTTATTTATTTTTAAAAATCAGGGACGTTCGTGACCAAGGAAGAGTAGCCTCGTCTCTTCCTAACGATGAACGGCATTAAATTGCGACGTCACCCACGGGCTGCTAAATCTAGCTTGAGCCACAGAAAAACGAATTCAAACGTGCGAAGCCAATAATTACTCCCGCACAAAGCTCTCTTCGAGCTAAGCTCTCGAACACGCTCCTGTAATGGTGAGCGCTCCCGTTTAATGAAAACTCTGTACTCACAGATGCAGGGAAGGTCGGAACTTCAGCTGGCACTGGTTCGTTCGGGAACACCGCTCTAATGTCGTACGCTCCAGGCTCCTGGCTACCGTCACTGCTTGTTGCATGTAGCACGCCAGAATTCGCCCCCTTCGGTGCTTTACAGCATGACTCGGCCGTCGTCTTGTTCTCCGCTGGCTCGTTCACTCGGGGTTCCGTACGACTCTTGTTTCGGGAGACCGACTCCGTCGCCGACGAAATCACACATAGCTGGTGCCGCTGCTCGGTTCTGCTCTTTGCCATCCAACCTTCATCGTCCGAAGCTGGCTCCTGTCTCCTCACTGTCGCCGTCGATCCTTTCAATTTTGGCTCTCGTTGCCGCTCTCGTTTGTCATTGGAGCAGGCGTGATGATGCTGTTCACGCTGATGACGCGTCGCCTGGAGCTCCGCCCGCCTCCCGGTGTTGTAGAAAACGCGGGTCGGAAATCCAGCACGAGCGACGTGGGAAATCGAGCTGGTGTTTGATTTCCGTGACATCTATACTTTTAGTTTGCTATATTTCTTTATTAAAGGAAAGTACTAAAGATAAACATTTTTTTAAAATTATGAATATTACAAATGTTCGATGTACCCTCCACCAACCACTCGAATAACGTCTATACATTATTCAGCTCCTTCCACACTCTCTAACATGTCACGTTTCCACTATAGTTATAGCTACAGAGTGAACCAAAAGTCGCGCACATCGAAACCAGACGACGTTAAATAATACTATTTAATACTATTTGATATAGTATTTACACAACACATGTATATTTTTACAACATATGCTCAATATATATAAAAAATATGTATTACACTATTTGATGGTTATTTCGATTGATTGACAATCGAATTGGAGTGTACGTGACTTTTAGATCACCCTGTATAATTTGAGTTTAACTCATCCAAGTGGCCTAAACACGACGTCTTTCGATTAGAAGAATTCACATGGCTTTATTTCACTGATGGAGACTCATGTTTCCACCACGACCTAACCAATATTCGGGATAAGTTTAGAAATCTGCGAACTTCACTTTAAAGTTTAGAAATCGACATTTATTTTAAACTATAAAATCTTCTTCCCCTTCAAGGATAATGACACTCTGTGCTCAACTATCTCAAAGATATAGTGAACGGGGGCATTTTTTGTGCATCCTATTTAAATTAACTTTAGTAATAGACATAACCATTAAAGCAAGTTTATTAGAAAGATTGTTCATTTTACTTAATTCACAAGAATGAATTGAGCATTTAAACACTCTAATAGAAAGAGGAAAAATTTTATTATTACTATAATTCGTTTAACAATAACGAATAATGACCGAAACAAAGAAATTAGTATTTATAAGCAGCAACCAAGTTGAACATACTTCATTATTGTGTAAAGAAATTTTTTTTCCCTTTAAAAACATAGTTACATTCAACACAAGGTTTCTGTAATTTCAGACTCAGTTATTTTATTGTAGACGAATATTTTCAGATACTCTATCAAAATATTTAAGGCTTGAAAATGTTATCTTCAGTATTCATTATTCAAATTTTTATTTTTACATCTATACTATTATATAAAAGAGAACGAAAAATGTACACTCACTCAATCATTCATCACTTAATCTCCAGAACTACATGTATGAAGCCTACAAACTTAAAATTTGGCAAGTATATTTCTCTTGGAGCCTAGGTGCTCGCTAAGAAAGGATTTTATTTTTTTCTTTCTTCCTTTCCATTGTAGTTTATTTTTAAAATTCAATTTACCTGGAGCTGAATGGGATATTTGCCAGCCTTAAAAAATTGTGACGTTTGCTTTGTTTAATGAAGAATTTTGCGATTGTTGATGGGGAGGCCGTGGCCTGGTGGGCTTCCACTGAACACATAACTTCAGGGAAGTTAAGCAACATCAGGCGCAGCTAGTCACTGGATGGGCGACCATCAGTGAGATACGATCTTTTCCCCGCCCCCCCCCCCCCCGACTGCTGCGACCATCTTACAGCAGTCGTTAATCCAGAGACCCAACTCGTCGGCCTCTGGCCATACAGGCCCTGTATGGACGTATTGGATTACAATCAATAAATTAAAAATAAGCAGCATCAACAATGACTGCAAGTCTGTCGCGCGGAAATACAGTGTATTTTTTATCTGAATGGGATTTTTTCTAGCGTTAAAAATTATGACGTCGTTGTTTGCTTTGTTTAACGAAGACTTTTGCGATTGTTCCGTGAAGCAGCATCAACAGTAACTGCAAGTCTTCCGCGCAGGAATACAGTGTGTCTTTTATTTTCTATATACATAAATATGAAAAAGCTATACAGGGTGTTTCAAATGATCTTTACAATTTTGATCACGTATATTTCAGAAATGGAGATAGGTACAAATGTGCATTTTGCGGCATAATGTTCACACACACCTAAAGTTATGTTGTTGGTTTATTTTTATTTTTTTTTCTTAATCGTTAGGAAGGCTTTGCACGACACATATCCAAGTCGCTGGATTGGCAGAAGAGGACCCATTTCCTGGCCTCCAAAGTCTCCGGACATAACCCCATTAGATTTCTTTCTTTGGGGCTTTATGAAGGATACTTTCTACCATAATCGGGACGGGACTTACAGGAACAGCGAGCTCGCATCACAGCAGCTAGGCCGGACATGGGAGGAACTTAGTTATCCTGCGTGGTACAGATGGCGCACACATTGAACTCTGTTAAAAGGTTACTAAAACTTTAGATGGTGTCTGAACATTATGACCCAAACCGCACCTTTCTACCTATCCCCATTTCTGAAATATACCTGATCAAAGTTGTAAAAATCATTTTGGAACACCCTGCATTTTTCTCCGAGCGACGCCGGATACTTCAGCTAGTCATTTTACAGGGTGATTTAAATCGTGTGTAAAACAATTTAAGGGGGTATTACAGAGGTCAAGGTAAACACAAAAAGTTCTATGAACATGGGTCCGAATTTGAACGATAACTGAGACATGAACAGAAATAAAAATGCCCTCACCAAGATCAACAAGTTAATAACTCAGGTTCTGTAAAGCCTAGATTAATGAAATTTGGAGGAATAACAGGTTACATAAAACTGCGTATACCGTTAAAATTTGATCGAATTCCAACAAGAAGTTTCCGAGTTACTCATTCAACATCATAGCACGCGTTCACTTGTGAGTACTATCCAGCACTTGTTACAATTTTGACTGCGTTATTATATGGGGAAGGGGGGGGGGGGGATTGAAACCCCGCGTCGGTGTAAAAGGCCTAGTCTTTTAAAAAGGCTACTAAAACTTTAGGTATGTCTGACTAAAATTTAATATATTTCTTTCTTTGCGCAGACTTTGTTAACCCCTTCAGTCACCTTGGCAACATATGTTTCCAACTTGTATCTTGGACGTTTACCTTGTCAAAAGTGCGGTATTTTTTTATGTTTTGTAAAATTTCGTACTAAATAAATGACATGAATAAAATCTGTTGATTCTCTAATAAATATGTATATTTCGGTAGCAAATATAGCCATACATGTAAAAAGATAATAAAAAATGTTAATAAATAAAAAACTGCTGGTTATGTTTAATGTAACAGTATCAATATAATAAATGTAAAAACAAAATTTTTACAATCGAATTTAAGGTCTGTGTCTGAAGGGGCTACAACGGCACTCAATTTTCCATTAATGTTATGTAAGAATCTTTTAGAGGTTGATATTATCATTAGATGTGCTTATTCTTATTAAACCTCTGAAAATTGAATAAGTAACGTGTAGCATATTTTAAGTTTGCCACAAGAGTTAATTTTTACTTTTTCTTGCGAACCATCTTTCTTGCTGTCAGTTTCTCGCCTGATGCTGCTTTAATGAGAAAGCGATTGCTTTGCCTAACTCTGTTGTTGTGTACGATGCGATCTTGTAATAATATTTGTTATAAGTGTTTGTTAGGATGGATCATTAGAGAGTTAGTTTTTTACGTTACGAGAAATTTTTCGTACGAAAACGATAACTTTATACCTCAAGTCCGTTAAGATTTTTTCGTAACACACGAGCATGGACGAAGCCGACGCGATCTTTGAAATATACAAAGCCATGGCACTACGTCACTTGGCATTGTTGCGAGGCCAACGAGAGACAGGCCAGGGCACTCAAAAGTCACATGATCATCGGGGTTCGAGCAACAATCCATCTTTCATTGTCTCCATCTTGGATTTTAACAATCAGTGTTTTTTCGTTTGTTGGAAATAATGAAGGATGGATTGTTATTCGGACCCCGATGGTCAGGTGACTTTTGAGTACCCTGGCCTGTCTCTCGTTGGCCTCGGCATTGTTGAAACATCAGGAAAACCGATGGATATTTTGAAATATGAATTTTATATTTTAGATAAATAAGTAAATAAAGTATAATAAAATGCATTACTGCCAAACATGGGTCATTTACTTTTTTAATAAATCATTTCATTTTAGATTTTAAATATCCTTACTTTGTTTTTAAATTTCTTTTTACATGACGTCACAAAATCCATCTATTCGCATGATGTCACAAATACGATGTCCACGTTAGAAACTGCGCATGCGCAGTTGTTGTACTGACATCTGGTGGCTTATTTTGAAAGCGATCAACCGGGTCACCATGTGTGCTACCAACACTGAGATCTTGAGTTACCTCACAAAATATTCATCTCTGATAACTCTTCTACATTAATTTCTTTTTCTTGACTTAGTTTTTCACAGCGAGATTCTCTGTTTGCATTACGTGAGCACTTTCAACAACGCAGGGGCATTTTCGTGGGAAGCGGACAGTTTGAAGAGTTTCTGCAGTTTAATTTTTATCTTCTCTTTGAATATAACAGGATGCATTTTTTTAACCAAATCAATTTTTAAAATTTTATTAACTAAGGGTTAGCATATTCTCGAAATGTTTATAGTCTTTTAATGTTAATCTTAAACGTAATTTACACTTCAACTCTTCATAAATTATTATTTCAATCTGAAAGCTGTCGTGAAATTAACGGATAAAATATGTAAAAATTAAAATATTCCATCAAAGTGGGAATAAAAGCTGCAGTAAATATATAATTATTTCGATCTTTCCGAAAACCGTGCCATTTGGTATATGCAGTGCTTTACTTTTATAAGTTTTGCAGAGAGGCATAGAGGAATTAACGCGAGTCAGGCTTTTAGACCCGGAATGAGGGTTGACAGTGTTGTTACTAGAGGGCGTGTGAGTTACGTGGACATTAAAGTACTGGATAGGGAAAGTAAGGACACTCCGCCATTTCTGTGCAAAATTCCATAATAATTATGCAAGTAATTTTTATAATAACTTTGTTATATTAATATTAATAATAATTTTTGCGGTTCTTGCAATGCTGTTGCATAATAACCTGCGATTTGACCTTTTTAGCATTCCTGGAGATGTCTCTATGAAGGAATTTTGCACAGAAATGGCGGTGTCCTTACTTTCCTTATCCAGTACTTTAGTGGACATCGTCCATTCAGTGCCACGGCTTGTTTAGATCGCGTCGGCTTCGGCATGGATGTACAGAGAACAACCATTCGTTGTTTACCATTATAGCTGGCTTTGTATACCGGGTGTACCAAAAATGAGCGACGATTTGAAAAGTTAATTAACGAATTACGGAAGGCGATAGAAATGTACGGTTTACTGCGTTCTGCTTAGAAAACCAGGGAGTTTATTCGCACCAAGTTTCAAAATTAGTTATAAAGTTCTTCAACGATGGCGCTGCTGACGGGGGAAAACTAGAGTCCCTGTATAAAGAATCCCTAGAGTCTTTATACAGGGACTCTAGGGAAAACTATAAAACAAAGTTCTCAAAATTACCACCATATGCAGAGCGCTATCTGTTGACGAACTTTGGAAACAATTTTGAAACTTGGTGCAAATAAATTCCCTGGTTTCCTAAGCAGAACGCAGTAAACCGTACATTTCTATCGGCTTCCGTATTTCGTTAATTGATTTTTCAAATCGTGGCTCATTTTTGGGATACCCGGTATGTACGCATGGACGTATACATCTAAACATCGAATAGTTGTTTTCTGTACAGTTTTCGAAAATTTTCTCTTAACGAAAAACAAGTAACTCCCTATTATAACGCATGCTAGAGACACGAGAGAGAATTCCTGAGGAGGAATTTTTTTGAGATGGAAAATAATAGTCTGGGGAAATGAGAAAAATGAAGATTTTCTCGAGTTATGAGAGAGTAATATGAACCCTTAGTTACTGATAAATTCTTAAGTGTCTAGTTGGCTATAGATTGGATTGATCTGGACTGAATAAGAAGGAGACGGGAAGATATATTGGGGAATGAAGAAGTTGGAATGCAAACGCCATTGACGGATTCAAGTTGAGCAAAGTATATTGGATATATCACATTTCTTAATTGCATGTTTGTGTGATAATATTAATGATTGCCAATTTACCAAATTGCTATTAGTATTGAATCATTGCATAATTTTCGTAGGAAGTTGATGTTTTCTTTTTATATAATGGACGAAGCCAAGATAGACTGATGACCCTTACATACGGAAATGGAATATCATAGAATAGATGCCTGAGACCCGTTCTTGTTTTACGCCAGCCAGTTTGACGCTATCTGCATCTTCCCTGCAAGCCTCGTTCCAAGCCTGTACTTTAGAATCGGTAACATTCGATATATAAGAATTGAAACGGTCTGGGGACCTTAGTAAGAAGGGAAAGGACATTTAATAGTTGGCGAGAAATGTTTCAATAGTTAAAAGAACATTAATTGTTGGCAAGATTTGGTTTGTTAGGTAGAAATCCTTCTAATCCCTTGCATAAGAGATATATAGGGTGTCCAAAAAGTCTGGTAATATGACAAATATCAAAGCTGCCAGGTAGGCGAGATCTGATGAGTGTGGTTTATAGGTAATAAGGGGGTTGGGAATTCATTGCCGCACTCAAATTTGACTTTGACCCCCAAATTTAAGGTCATCACCATTTGCTAACTTGAAAACTATTAACGATAAAGAAAAAATTTCCGATTGCTACCCTGTAGAGCAATACCACTTTAGTCTAAAAACAATTTTTAATCACACCCTTCCCTTTGAAAGACTTTGAGAAAATGGGCGAGAAAGAGTCACTCAAGGTCAGGTTGGGCTGGCCAGGTTGGCTGAGGTTTCTAACACATTTGAATTGCAGTGAAGCACACCGTTGGGAAGGCTCATTAAGTGATTGGGTGACACGATAGGTAGAAAATGTTGAGAAAATTTATTTGGTTCGTTTAAATCTTAGCGAAAGATTTTTCTTCTTAATCGAGAAAGTGTTCAACGTGCTGACCATCAGCTGCAAGGCACATTTGAGCACGTGTCACAATCGATTTCTGCACATTAGTCATAATTGTTTCTGGAATGCTGGAACAAACTGCTACAATCCTTTCTGGAAGGTCAGCTACCGTTGGTGGTGATGTGTGTCGTAAACTTTGTTGTTCACATAACCCCACAGGAAGAAGTCTAATGGCGTGAGGTCTGGCGATCGTGGCGGCCAAAGTTTTGGTCCAGATCTACTAATCCAATGTGATGGAAATATGTTATCCAGCCATTGCCTTGTAATAGTTGCAAAGTGTGGTTGTGCTCCATCTTGCTGAAACTAACATGTTGACCTTCTGATAGGGGCAGTTCATCAAGAAAATCGAACACAACACCATTGAGAATAAGGTCTCGATACCGTAGTCCTGTGAGAGTTCCGTCGTAGAATATAGGCCCAATCAGTCTGGTGTTGTACATTCCGCACCCCACATTAATTCGCAAATTTTCTTGATGCGAAATTTCCCGCAATCAGCGTGGATTGCTGTCTGCCCAGTAATCTAAGATATGTCTGTTAACAGTCCCATTCCTTGAAAACTGCGCCTCATCAGACCGAATTATCTTGGATGTGAACTGCGGATCATCATCAATTTGACAGAGGAGATCACGTTGCGAGAGAGCTTGATGGCAGTGAACATAGAATGGATGAAATTTGTGCTTGTGCAGAACATTCCATACAGAGCTTTTGCAGCATCCAATGTCTCCTGCAATTGCTCGAACACTTGTGTGTGGATTAGCATCTACTGCAGCAAGGATAGTTGTGGTGGTGTCGTCATCCGCTACTGTCCTTGATCGACCTTGACGAGGACGTTGCGTAATATTGCCTGTGTCACGGAACCGTTGGACAGTATGCCACAATACACTTCTTGATGGGTGGCGACGAGTCGAATATCTCCCAGCATACAGTCTGCATGCTTCCGCTGCATTTTCTTGGCTTGCTCCGTAACAGAAAATCAAGTCTACCATCTCATCTTGAGAAAATTGTGACATTGTGGTAAAGAAAATGAAAAAGGTCAGACGAATAGCCGGTATTAGCAAAACGTTTACTTAATGTTCAAACAAGGCAAAGCAAAATCGAAAAATGGCCACAAAATAACGAATCCGTTCATTAAGTACAGTCTCATTAATCATATGCAAATACTGTACCATATGCTATTAACATATTCAACTTTTAAACCAATCAAATAATTCCAACAGAATAATAAAAAATATCTGGAACACTGTCATCTTGATATAAGAAAATACTTATTACCAACATACTGCATTAAATGAAAAATATACAGGTTATCGTCTTACAAAATTACATTAAAAAATCTTTCGCTAAGATTTGAACGAACCAAATAAATTTTCTCAACAGTTTCTAGCTACCATGTCACCCGTCACTTTAATGAGCCTTCCCAACGGTGTGCTTTACTGCAATTCAAATGTGTTAGAAACCTCAGCCAACCTGGCCAGCCCAACCTGACCTTGAGTGACTCTTTCTCGCCCATATTCTCCAAATCTTTCAAGGGGAAGGGTGTGATTAAAAATTGTTTTAGACTAATGTGGTGTTGCTCTACAGGGTAGCAATCGGAAATTTTTCTCTATCTTTAATAGTTTTCGAGTTAGCAAATGGATGACCTTAAACAGAAATGTATTATCACATGAAGCATGTATAGTATTATATAATGCATTCATAAATCCGTATATTGTATATTTAAATGTATGTTGGGGTTATGCAGCAGTAACATTAATGTTACAATTATTGATTTAAGGAGTTTAAAGGAAACAACATACCACATTACTTATCACAACAATCCACACACCAAAAAATTAACACTATTAAACAATATTTACAAAGAATAAAAAATCTTACATCCCCGAAATATATTCCTACAAATTTAAAAACACTTAAACTAAACCTATTAAAAAACAAATATCCAATAACTTTAATAGACAAAATTTTAATAGATGCATTTACAAACAATACAACAAAAACTATACCAATTCTACAAGAACAGCAAAAAAGATATTCAATACAATACAATAATAAATTTTTCCACAAACAGAAAAAAATATTAGAACAAATACCAAGCATAAAAATCATACCAAAAATAACAAATAACATTACTAAAACATTAGAGACTTTTTGCAACCTCAAACGATATGCGAAATACGAAAAGAGAAATGCGAAAAAGAGAAATTCCAGAGTTTCGATACTGCCAACATCAGGTTTTACTTCTACACTGCTCAGCTTACTCGGATATCTGATTCTCAGCATCATGGCAGCAAGGAGAAGTAAGTACTATTAAAGTTTAAAGCTATAACTCGTGGTGGGATTTAACATTGTGTTAAACAACTGCGAAGCAGTTTCCCGTCGGACGCCATGTTGGTTAACGTGAGGAACTTGCTGTCAGAGCGTGGAGGTTGGGCGCAGCACGCATGCGCGACGACACATTTGGTTACCAAAGGTGGCAACGAAATTTTTTAGAATTTTCGTATTTCGTTCGACCAAAGCTGGCATGACCAAACGGTACATGGCAGTCACATGACCAAAATGCCACCTATCGCATTTCACCTTTCGTATTTCGCATATCGTTTGAGGTTGCAAAAAGTCTCTATTAATAACCACCACCAACCTAAAAACAACAATCAATCAAAATAATAACACAAATATCAATTTCAAAGAAATATGTCAAAATAATAAAGAAAAATGGAACACTAGAAATATAATTTATCAAATACCATGTAAAAATTGTGAACATATCTACACAGGTCAAACTAAACGACAATTAGAAATAAGATTAAAAGAACATGAAAGAGCACTTCGCAACAAAGACAAAAACAACCATTTAGTAAATCATTGTATCAAAGAAAACCACACACCAGATTGAAATAACACAAAAATCATTGGAAAAGAAGAAAATTATAAAAAAAGATTAATTAAAGAAACAATAAATATCATTACAAATAACAAAAATTTAGCCAAACCATCAATAGAAATAAACAATAAATGGACACTACTTTTTAACAACAATCACCCTAATATACAATAGCCAACAATCATAACCAACAATTACAATCAACTTAGCATCATCACCTTTATATCAATTGTTAAATTCTCATTTCAACTGTTTTTCAACAGTTCAAATATTTAATCAACTGATGATGAGAAAAAAATTCTCGAAAACGTTTTTATATGAAATTTATCCCAAAAATTTGGATCAACCCTTCAAAATTTCATCTGTACTTCAAGATTATCGTTTTCCCCTATCAACATCATCTGCACAAGAACTTCATCTACATCCTCAATAGACTGGTTTTATTTCTACCATCAACAAATCTTCAATAGACTACATTCCTTCATCTCCCAAGTTTCTTCAAGATTGGTGACTTTAATTTAAATTTTGTTTTTATTATTTCACGATTTTCCCCATTATAAGGAGACTAAATTCATTTTAAATTTAAATTAATGTTACAACTTCAAAAAGTGTTAAATCTTTTTTTAAGAACTTTATTTTATTACCTGTTTTTACTACAATAACAACAAAACATTTTATGTCTGTAAATATTTTAACTTTAACACAAATGCATACTTGAAACTTAACTTTTAACGAAAATTTTAGTCATTTATTTTAAACGCTATTTCAAAATGTACGTTTTTGAAAAGATTCTTATTTTTGTCATTTTTCTCCGTTTCATCATTCCTATTCTTTAGCTTTATGTATTCAAATGTATAAAGAAATTAATTTTAAAACAACAACTTTTTTTACAAACGATAATTACCACAATTATAATACGAGGTTGAAGGGTAATTTGTTGCGAATAGCAAAATGTCACAAAAATGTAGGTAAATATAAGATTTATAATCAAATGGTTAAAATTTGGAATCAAATCCCGTCTGATATAAAAAATGTAACCTCGTATAACCTCTTTAAAGTGAATGTTAGAAAATGGATTATTTTAAATTATTAATGGTATTATATTTTATTACTTGTATTTTTTATTTTCTTCTCTTTTTTTTCCATTGTTCTTTTCTTTTTTTTTTCATATTTAGTTTTGTGCAGGGCCGCACTTGTTAAAGCTTTGCTTTTTTGGTGGACCCTTTTTCATACTACTTTTGTGTCTATTTCACTTTTTTTGTATGTATTTATCTTCTATTTTTGTGTGAAATAAATAAATATTATTATTATTATCAAAGTTGAGTGCGGCAATGAATTCCCCCCCCCCCCCTAAATCACACTCATCAGATCTCGCCTACCTGGCAGCTTTAAGATATCTGCCTTGTTACCAGATTTTTTTTGGACACCCTATATAATAAACCCAGAAATTGTTAGTTGTCAATTTATGAACAATCTTGACACGAATCCAGGATCTATCTGGTTACCCCATAAGGGACGTAAACCCCCTCCCATATGGTGGTCACAAAAGTAAAAACAAAAAAATTTCAACAACTAAAATAAAGTCACATTAGTTGCTGAATGCACGGGCATTCTTGCAAATACGATATTTATAATACAAAGTGAGACCGGTGAATGACTCGGAAAAACAAACAGGGACAAGTATTTCAGAGATGATGCTTTACAAACAGCGGTCCTCGGCCGTCTATACAGGGTGTTTCATAATTGGTGTCCCGTCTTTAGGTCCAAATAACGACTCAAGGGGAACAGATTAGGGGAAAATGAATATTGATTATTTGGATTTAATGTCCCCTAATTCAGAATAAAAACATTTCGCGTCCCTGGGGGTGAAGGGATAAATTTTGAAAATTTTAATTTTGTAGGATTAGGGGTTAGACCCCATGTGTTATTTAGAAAGTTGTAGAGCATCATGTAAAGTGTGGGTTTAGCAAAAAACCCGGTGAAAAGATCTCATCCCCTGCCCTTTATCGAGTGGGTAAAGTGAAAGGTATGGCTAGCTAATGTAGACAAAAACAGAAAAACTCATTAGAAAATTATTAGAACTTTATTAGCTTAACGACTCAATCATTCTCATTCATTTTCAAATGTACTGTTTTCTAATAAGTAATAAAGTTCTAAGTTTCTAATGAGTTTTTCTGTTTTTGTGTACATTAGCTAGCCATACCTTTCGCTTTACCCACTCGATAAAGGGCAGGGGATGAGATTTTTTCACCGGTTTTTTTCACATGATGCTCTACAACTTTCTAAATAACACATGGGGTCTAACCCCTACCCCTACAAAATTAAAATTTTCAAAATTTACCCCTTCATTCCCAGGGACGCGAAATGTTCTTATTCGGAATTAGTGTACATCAAAACCAAATAATCAATATTCATTTTCCCCCCACCTGTTCCCCTTGAGCCGTTATTTGGACCTAAAGACGGAACACCAATTATGAAACACCCTGTATAATCACAATCGTTGGATCCGGCCGCAGTTGCTGAACCGGGATCCTACATGATAACGCGAGGCCACACATCGCTAAAAAGATGAAGCAATTCCTCGCGCGAAAACAGATCCCAGAATTTTGCCACCCTCCGTATTCTCCAGACCTGTCACCGCCGGACTTCTTCCTGTTTCTTCGTTTGAAATCAACAATGAAAGGAGACAGATTCTCCACGTTCCGGATATTCAAACGGCTGTGACGAAGGAACTTCAAGCAGTACCGAAAGAGGATTTTTTACACGCCATGCAACAGTTGTATGAACGATATCAAAAGTGTATTGTGGCCATGAGGGCTTACTTTGAAGGACAGTAAAGTATCATCTCTGAAATACTTTTCCCTGTTTGTATTCCCGAGCCATTCACCGAACTTTTCCGGTCTCACCTTGTAACTAGTTAACACCGCGTAAGGACAACTATTATTAACAATAATAGTGAACAATTAAATTTTCATCAATCCTGTAAAAATAAAATATTCTTCGTTTACAGCACTTTAATGATCAGAATTGATCTCTCTAAATTTCAGTTATAAAACATTGCCTGGTCAAAAGTCGTTTCGAATATTCAATAGACAAATACTATTGAGTCAATCACAGGCTTACTATTGCAGTCGTGAGCGAATTTGCGCAGGGAATAAATACTTCCTTTAACTTGTCGTCGAAAAGGTAACCAAGTTTCGGAAGAGACAAATTGTTGACCTATTCAGAGCAGAGAAAACAAGCAAAGAGATTGCGGCAATTACTGTAACTGAAGTAAGAATTTTTCAACGCATTATAAAAGCTTGGAAGGTAGGATCTGAATCATCAAACTCGAGGAGCAACCATTGTCGGAAAAAAATACTGAATAATCGTGACCGGAGATCATTAAGACGGATGATGGAGGCAAATCGAAGATTCCTCCTAAGAACGATGGGGAAATTTAACAAGGGAGTCAAAAGCATATCCACACGCGCAAGTTGATTCCATGCCATGTCGAATATGCGCCGTCATCAAAGATCGGCCTCGGTGGCTCAGCAGGTTGCGTGATCGCCTCTGATGCCCGAGTACGCGGGTTCGATCCCGGCCGAGGACGACGAGGATTTTTCAGGGGTAAATCCTGAGATCACGCACTTCCTTCGGAAGGGAAGTAAAGCCGTTGGTCCCGTGTAGTCGTTTGCCGGCTGCACGTTAAAGAACCCTTGCGAGGCAAAATTTGCGGCCCCTATAACGCCGTCCTGAAATGACCATAGCAGTTGAAAAAGGACGTTAATACCAACCAAACCAAACCGTCATCAAAGCGAAAGGCGGCCCAACTAAATATTAAACAGCGCTATTTTTTAATAGCCAGGCACGTAAATAATATTGAATAATTTTTTCTGCTACTATTGTTCATATTGAATGAGAGGTGGTCATCAAGTTCGTGAAACCACACCGAAAAAATATGAATACCAGCAAACTGTGAGGTTTAAAATACTGCGCATTCTAGAAGAGCAAATACGAGTAGACTATGGACCATGTCCGCGTTTCAAAACTGCGCATGCGCGGCCATCTAGCGGCGCAATTTAATAAGTGTAAAAGATGATAATTTAAAGGGTAATATACTAGCTAATAAATCACTTGGTCATATTGTTTTCAAAATATGTCGAAAATTGATGAGGTCGCAATTTTAGAGTACATGAAGACCAAATCCAATAAAAGAATTAAATATCAAAACACTGTTCTTTAAATATGACAGTGATTCAAGTCGGTATTAACAGGCATCTAAGCCCAAATAAAAACCTTCCAAAAAGCTGGTTTTTATTTACTCTGTACAATATTAACTGATAATTCCATTCATGAAGCCTACTGTAAATATGCAGTAGGATAAGTTTTTATTTTGTAGCAGTCGTTATTCTGAAATGGGATGGCGCAAAATTCCCTAGTAGGAATTAGCGCCTGGGGGAACCCACTTAGTGATGATCTACCCTCTGTACTAGGAGAAGAACAATCTAATTGAAAAGTTGGTCTTATTTCAGTTAAAATGTTTAATGTTCCTCTGTAATATTAAAACTTTAAAGCTTTCCATGTATAAATTAAGCTTACATTTGCAGGCTCAGTGGAAATTGTCATGATGCGGGTGCTGTATTACAAAAAGTTACTTGATGAAGATTGTTTCCTTAGCTCTTTATTAGTTGGAAAAGAATGCCAAGTAATATTTGGAGCTGCTTTTACACGTAATGCCGTTTTAGAAATACATGTATGAGTTATTCCGTGATCCCGCTATAATACCGCGCTTTGCCGCTAGAAGGTGTAACAGATGTGTCACACTATTTAATGCTATTTTCCATAAATGTTAAGAATTAATATTATCCCATAGATATCCGATGATTTTTTTGTGGAATTATAATATTTTCTTATCCTCTGGCTAATTGTTGTGAGCAGGCATTGGCTATTAATTGTTGCTTCTGGTTTACAAACGGAGGTTGGTAACAGAGCATTATATAGAAGCGATGGGCAAGAATATTTTGAGTAGGTTCTTCTTCTGGAGAGTAGGGGAAGAGAATAAAGCGACACTCAAGGGAATGAGAATGTAATATATCCTCTGTTTTTGATGGAAGATATTCCATTTTTAGTTTTGACTGAAAAAGGGTCATAATTAGATGATTCCAGAAAGGCAGTCGATCTAAGCCTTGTATAGAAGACATCGTCTGTTAAACGGTGAATTTAGATGACGACTGCTGGGATTCCTTGTAAATATTGCAAGCCATATGGATAGATGATGAGCTTGTTGAAGTTTATAGAGGCAATGTGTTGAAGATAATTATTCATTGTTTTTTACATTTCCTCTAGAACTGTAAACTTTTATACACATTATTGTTTTCCTAAAGAAATACTTGTTGCCTAAGGGTGAGAAGAGTTAGCGTTTGGTCGGTCAGAAATCCCAGTGAGAAAACAGTGACGTCATTTTAACGCGGTCAAAAATGCCAATTAGTGCTGCTATGCCTAATCGGTTAGTCTAACCCAGGCTAAGGTCAAAAACTCTCACCGGTGAGAAGAGTTAGCGTTTGGTCGGTCAGAAATCCCGGTGAGAAAACTGTGACGTCATTTTAACGTGGTCAGAAACACCAGTTAGTGCTACTATACCTAACCGGTTAGTCTAACCGTCCTCACCGAAAAAAAGACGGTTAGCCCAGTGAGAAATTACGTCATCATTCTCTCACC
>JAHWFO010022643.1:330002-358155 GCA_023313115.1 Rhysida immarginata
CATTTTAACGCGGTCAGAAACGCCAGTTAGTGCTGCTATGCCTAACCAGTTAGTCTCACCGTCTTCACCGAGAAAAAGACGGTTAGCCCAGTGAGAAATTACGTCATCATTCTCTCACCGGTGAGGGTGTTTGACCTTAGCCTTGGAAAGTAGCAAAGGAAGGAAGTAGCATTACGCTTCCTTTCATCTTCATCTTCTGAACTAGCCAAAAATTCTTCAACGAAAGCGTATAAAAATTCGTCATCAGCCACATTGGAAGTTTTGAATTCCACCCACTCCTCCTCCAGCTACTCCACATCCCGACCTGGAGTAGCTGAAGCACTCTCTCTTTCTCTTGTAGCAAGAGCAGCAAGTGGAACCCAGCAGAGTAGGAGCACTCGCGATGCTCCGAGCAGTGAGTGGAACGCCATGGAGAAAATGGAGCAATAAAAGAGTGCTCTAGAGCAACGAGTGGAATTCGCCATAAGGTATGCTCGATCGCGATTTCTGTTGTGATTGGCTAAGCTCTGTGACGTCAGCCAGAGCCCGAATGCGAATCTTGAAAGCTATGGAAAAGCAGTGCAAATTTCCTTTACGAGACCTTTCACGAGCATTCGCTTATGTTTCCAAGATTGATTGGTTTCATGATCAGTTCAGGCATAGTTAAGTAACGGAAATGATTTACATTACACTTTTAAAAAAATATATTGTTAAAATTACGTTTAAAATTACGTAATTGAATACCAATTACCAGGATGCATGAGCCAAGATCACATAAGGATGAGCTGTTGATGAGCCGATATAATGGCTTCAAATTCATCATAAGAATCAAATACTTTGTTTATTAACGACATAAAAAACAAAGAACATGTTGATTGGAAGGCTCTTCATTGCAAGAAAACGATCGAACATACAATAACAACGACTATAAACATCAGACCTGCCAACTCACCCGTATTCACCGGGTGTCACCCGGATTTTGACAATCTCACCCGGTCACCCGGCGAAGAGTACTCTCTTAAAAGAACCAGCAATTTCGTCAGCAATTTCTTTTTTCGGAGCACTATCTAGTCTTCAGAAAGAGAAGTACCTTGCTACAAATATAAACCTTCAAAAGAAGTAATATAGAAAGGCAAAGCAAAACTACAAGACAGTACAATCAGCTCCACAAGGAGACAAATTAGGGAAACTTTAAATTTATATAACTTCAATATATATATATATAATTTCAAGATAAAAGATATTTTATAATTTAACCAGTGTTGGTCTCATTATTTCACGTACGGTGTATCTTACTCCCTTAATTATTTTGACTAGTGTATATTGTATAATATGTAATTGTACTTTGTGGCATCTAATGTTAAATTATGTCCAAAAGTAAAATTTAAGTGCACAATTTTTGTAACAATTAAATATGTTATCGATACGTATATTTTAACCTACTAAATTTACTATCACCCGGTTTTCCTCCAGAAATAGTTGGCTGAAACATGTACACACAGAAACGAAGTACACACGCAAACTGTGTGTTAAAGGATAACGCTCTGGATAGGGAATAAAGCTACCTATCCAGAGCTTTATTAAAGGAAATATCATAGTGCCATCTCTCGGCAATAAGCGATGACAATGAAGCACTTCTCCAACCCAATAAATAACAACAATAATAATAATGACAATGATAATAAGGAAAATATGCAAAGTATTGAGAAAATAAAAGAAGTATTAAATTGCGTTTTAACATAACCCCCGTCGTAAGTGGAGAAATTGTTTTTTCCGTGAACTTGAAAGGATTGTTGATTTATTTCAGTTACGCATTGTAGCCACTTCGACGATGGCTTCACCAGCTTCCATATGACAGATGCTCAGTCTATGATGTTTAATGCATAAAGCGAAGTTTGTAATCCTTTTTAAAATATCTTATTTTATCTATACATGGATTATTTTTGATTTCCTGGAACCGTTGTTGCATATTTCAACTGTGTAATGTGTTCCCAGCATTATTAAAAATCGTCTGCAAAGTTTGATCTGATTTTTTTATTTTAAAGCATGTGCGCCTTTGGAGGTTTACATTTTTCGGGCTCTGGCTGACGTCATCGATACTGTCATCTGGTGAGCACCGGGTGAAACAGCCCGATCGAGCCATAGCCCCCTAGATAGTAAACCGAGGAGGCTATGACAACGCCTCCTAAAGATAAAGACTGAGCGCGAAAACGTCATACATTGTTACATTATCATGGGAAAAGATGTTTAATCGCATTTCTACCAATAATAAGCCCTAAATTATGTCTTCGCATAATGATGTCTCCTTATCTTTAGGAGGTGTTGGCTATGATCGAGCATACCTTATACTCTACTTACCTTGGAAGATGATGCTAAACACATGGCTAAACCATGAGGGTAGCGAATTAATAATTCTTTTACACACCAATCACGGAGTGGTAAGTTTAATAGACCTTTATCTTTTCGTTAATTTTATATTTTAAGCATTTTCGATCATCTTTCAATTTCAATTTCGTTTCGTTCACAGAGGAAAAATTTAGGTGCGTCACGCCTGACGTCATCGTGATGGCAGATTAGCTGCACGCGCATCCATGTAGGTAAAACACGACCTACTGGATACTAAGTCCAGTAGATCGTGGCAAAACATCGTCCCACACGCTCAGGCTACTATAGTACTAGGCTACTATAGGCCACGCTCGTTCACTGGCTAACTTCAGTCGTTTGCCGGAAAAACAAACTTATATTCATAAACTCACTCTGAGTTGTCACGTATTGCGCATTGGAATTTTATGAATACTAATGCAGACAACAGAGTATATCTTTTGGGTTTAACATGTTTATTAAAAGAAAACAAAAAGGTGGTAAATACAAAACAAAACACTAAGATGAGGGCTACGATCTTGCTTATGTGCAAGAAACGCCTATGGCCTTAGCCTTGCCCAAACGGCGGAATAAATCCCCGTTTTACAATCTATCTGAATATTGCAAATAAATACAGTAAGTAACGGATCTCATGCCACTAACGTCAAATCGACGTTAAAATAAAGCAAGAATACATTGGCCCATCTAAGGAATGGTCCTCAGATTTACAAATTATCCTCGTAATGGGATCGAGCTATTACGCTCGCCCCCTCTCAGGAATTACGAGATTATACAGCAATTTCAAGCTACCGTTTTCTAACTCTCGTTGCAAACGGGAAAGAAGGGAAAATAGCAGAATTCAAACTGCGACCATATGCAGTGTAAAATTATTGAAGAAGTACTTGGATAGCGGTACAACTATCGCAAAGACTAAGGAAAAAAAAATAATTTGGAGGCTGCAAACACAGCGGAAGCAACGGCCGCGTATAAGCAGGGAGAACTCGGGACGCTGGATACAGGGCCGGAATTTTCCTGACGTGCGGCTGACACTATCTCCGCTACACCGTTCGAAGACGGCGACGCACTCGCGTTCATAAGTGGGCTTGAAGCCGTAAAAAACTGCAAAATATATCAAAGAAAACAGAATGAGTGCGCAGTTTAAGCGGGAAACCATTAACTAGCAAATTACGACTAGCCAACCGAGAGCAGTGCTTAAACAGTTGGAGCGGATAGCTTTCAACGCCAAATTTTTAATTCTACGCCCCTCTCACCAGTTTTGCACTTTTCGTTTAAGCAACGCGCTCGAACGGGTTGAATTAAGCAACTTGCGAGAGAATAGTGAGGACTACAACCGAGTTTACAGTTTAAGGATAGAGATTTCACCCACCTTAAATAGGGCACGAGGGCGCCCAATCTATGACGCCAAACGGCGTCATGCGTCCACGGCATTATCCATACGCCGGGTTCCGCCGGTATCAAAATTGGGTCCAATGGATGAAGCTGCTGCAATTCGGAGGCTTCCAAAACGGCTACGACGACCAACGTCCGGGTAGCTGGGAAGCAGTTTGGAGTCACGACGATACGGGGGGCGGTGATTTCGATATCTGGCGGACGAACTGACGTTGCAATACTCAATGGCTCCTCGTATGTCTTTTTTCTTGGCTCATTGTCTTCCTCGTGGAGTACCTCGGTCAGCCTGGCTTCTTGGTCAGAAACTGTTAAGTTCATAGGACAGGATAAGATGATTAATAATGAAGCACGCACACGCGTATTCTTTGGTGGTTGCGAAGACGTTTTTATTGCGTGAGAGTCCTTCGCCGCACGTTTCAGAGTTGGCCGGCGGAGCATGAGGGTCGAGACCTCTCCTTGCATTCCAAACACTCGACCATCGTCGCTTATCGAGATTTTCACGGGAGCAATCTCTCTGCATCCTATTCGCTTGGTTGCAAAATCTCTCTCCTTGATTTAAAACCACCCGCTCGTTACCTCTCCGCTCGCGCACCTTTTTGCGCCGCTTCCTCCGTTTTCTCCTAAAGCGCTTTCGCCTACGATTTCCCTCAGGAAATTCGCTAAGTTTTTGGATACTGGCAAGAGATGGCGTACCCCCGATGCCAAGCTTGCTCTCCGGTTGAGAAATGCGATCGGGAGCCTTGGCTTCTTAGTCGCCAAACTTGTGACACGCTCGCCCCCTCCTCACAGTGATCGTTATCACTAGGTTCTCCGCCCTGACTAAAGTACCTTGAAATGGCGTCCGCTATGATGTTGCTAAACGTCTTGATGTACTTTAGCGAGATGTTAAACTCCATAAGCGATTGCACAACGCCTGCTTGGGTACGCGACAGCTTTGGCTGACTTAAAAGCTTCGTGACGGCCTGGTTATCTGAATAGATAACCGAGGGGACTTGTTGGAGGTAGTGATGCCAATGCCGCACCACGTGTGCAACCGCTAGCAGTTCTTTATTGTAAATCGATTGTCCCCGCTCCTCTGGCCTAAATCTGCGGGACTCGAACGCCATGGGCATTAACTTGCCCTGGTGCTGCTGAAGCGCTACCGCTCCGATTGCTTGTTCGGAGGCGTCGCACATAATGTGGAGGTCTCTGCGTTCGTCAAAGATTTTAAGAATGGGAGGACTAGAGAACGCTTTTTTTAATACTTTAAATGTTTTTTCTTGCGGGCGCCTCCAAATAAACTTCTCTCCTTTGCAGAGCAAATCAAAGAGCGGTGCTGCCAGTTCGGCGTACCTCGGTATAAATGCCCTATAAAACTGGACCGTCCCAGGGAAGCCTCTTAACTGTCGTACCGTTGTAGGCCTAGGCCAGCCTTTTATGGCGCGCGTTAGTCTCTGCTCGCAGCCTTTCCCTTTACGGGAAAAGGTAAATCCTAAATAGTTTACCTCGCGCACGCCGAAAACGCATTTGGATTCTTTTAGGAAGAATCTGTGTTGCCTCAGCCTCTCGAGCACCCGTCGTGTCCGTTTGCGTAGCAACGATAAGGTCGGCGCGAAGACCAGCACGTCGTCAAAATAGACGACCACCTCCTTATTAAGCAACCCCACAGAGCTTCGTTCATGGCTTTCGTGAACGTGGAGGCTGCCCCTTTGAGCCCGAAAGGCATTACTTTGAATTCAAAAGAGCCCAAAGGCGTTTTAAAGGAGGTCAATTCGGTATGAGCTGGCTTGACTCTTATCTGATGGTATGCCTGAAGGACGTCGAGCTTAGTGAAGTAACGTACACCACCCAGCTTATCGAACAATGCGTCCGTCCTGGAAATAGCATAATTGTTATCGTAAGTCATTTTGTTGAGCTTACGATAATCTATGCACATTCTAAGCTCTCCGTCCTTCTTAACAATAAATAGTTAATAAATACAACTGAAAAATAAAATAATAATAAGCAAATAACAAAATAATAAATATATAAGTAAGATCAAAATAAAACCAAAAAATCAAATAAAGAGCTGACGTTTCGGATAGAGCCTATCCTTTATCAAAGCAAAAAAGGATAATTCTCTAAAAGCAAATAGAATATTAGAGAATTATCCTGAAGTTATGAAAGTAGTCGACAATCGACAATCGAACAGTGTAGTGTATCGGTATTCAAGTGGAACTTGAAGCATAGCTTCCATAATCTCACCCTTCATAATCATATTCCAAGGGAAATACACTGAGCTAGAAAAGAAGCCTGATGTACCCACAAGGGTCATCCAAAGTATGAAAGAAAATTGCCTCCTCTTGGTGGAGGAAAATTTGATTGACGACTGTCTAGACTAGAAGCAGACCACTAGTAATAGATAAAAACACGACCTATGAAGTCCAGTAATCTGGAAATATGACATTATCAATGTCTTCAAAATTAATATCAAGTATATGCCTTGGATCACGATATCTCTTTCTATGCATAGGATGCTTTAAAATGCCCGAGACTAGCTCGTTGCTATGATTTTCTATATTGGGCAGCATGGATTCCATGAGCCCTTGAACGTATTTGCCAATATGAGTCATGTTGAAGTCATTATAAATGGAGGAATTGCGAACAATTCTCCGATCTTTTTGCGCAATAGTCCTAAGGGTAACGTTTTGGAACGTTTGCAGTTCTTTCCATCTAGTTTTACATATTGTGGCCCAGACGGGCATACCATAGGTCAAGATAGTCCGAACAATGACCTTATAGAGTAGGAGTTTATTATCAATGTTTAGAGCACTATTCCGGCCCAGCAGAGCAATCAAGCTAAACTTGGCTCTCCTGGCCTTATTCAACGCATAAGTTGCGTGGGGAGTCCAGGTAAGTTTAGAGTCAATAACAACACCAAGATATTTATAAGTTTCAACCCAGTCCAGTTTTTTGCCATATAGTGTTAGAGAATCTAATGATCTCTTTCTCTTCTTGGAGACAAACATCGCCTTGCATTTGTCTACATTCAATTTTAGCCTCCACTTGCTAAACCAGCTTTCGCACTCCTTTAGAGCCTTCTGCAGCCGCGAGACTACTACGGCTGGTTGACGAGCACAGGTCAGTATAGCAGCGTCATCTGCGTAAAAAAAGAGCTTACATTTAGAAGGGCTTGGAAAGTCTCGCATAAAATAATTGAATAATACTGGCCCCAGGACTGAACCCTGTGGGACACCAGCTTTTACTTCATACATAGGAGATAGATTATCTCCAACTCTGGCCTGAAAGAACCGGTTGGAGAGAAACGAGTGTATCAGAGTAATTATGTCTTGAGGAAATCTATCAATAATCATTTTAAAAATAAGACCATCGTGCCAGACTTGGTCGAAGGCTTTGTGTACATCGAGAAAAACGACCCCACTCTACATAGAGAGACTAAGGAGCTCATTGATATCCGCTGCGAGCCTCCATGTTTGGAGTTGGCAGGAATGGTTTGAGCGAAAGCCAAATTGTTCATCGCGGATGAGCTCGTTGGCATCACAGTGCTCAATGAATCTCTTGAGAATTGTTTTTTCCAGGATTTTGGAAATTGATGGTAACAAGCTGATGGGCCTGTAGCTAACAGGATTTGCAGGATTTTGTCCTGGCTTAGGAATGCTTAAGACAACTGATTGCTTCCAAGCATCCGGGAAGTAAGTGTTCTTCCAGCAGTCGTTAATCACTTTTGCAATATCTTGAATTTTATTTGGAGGTAAATTTTTCAAAGCAGTGTTCTTAATAGAGTCTTTACCTGGAGCTTTTCTCGTTTTTAAATTTTTAATGATGCTTAGGACTTCATTTACATCAATGCTATGTTTTGGGAATTCATTGCCGTGAATATTATAGAAGCCAGTTATGCAGGATTTTACTTTCTCGGACATATCAAGTCCTATTTGCCGACCATCAGTAGGCGTGACAAACTGTTCTGAAAGTGAGCTTGCAATAAGCTGCGCTTTACCATCATCATTTGTGATGAATTTGCCATTTTGGGCTAACAGAGGTGGGATATTAATGGCTTTCTTGTTTTGCAAGGCTCGAACCATGCACCACATAGAGTTATCGTGGGTCGACAGACTCTTAACTTTATCATTCCATCTGTCATTACGAAGTGCTTTTACCTCCTCGTGAACTCTTCTTGTGAGCCTATTATATTTGGTCTTAAGCCATGAATCACGAGTTCGGTACCACTGCCTTCTAACCTTATTCCTTTGCTCAATTAATTGTTTGATTTCTGGGGTGAGATCAAGGTGATCAGCTCGCTTCGACTCTAAGGGCGAAGCACTAGAGTCAATAGCTGCATTTATACGTTCAGTAAGCCTTTTCACATTGGTATCTATGTCGCTCGTACTATGTACGTTATTTAGTGGGTCGTCATCGTTTTTGAGAATTTCTCTAAAAAACTTCCAGTCTTGTTTGAGCCTCAGTTCTTCTTTGAGGTCAATGTTTACGTTATCAAAATTTAGTGCAACTGGTTTATGGTCTGAGGATAGATCATTGACAGTATAGATACTGAATGATTTGTAGAAGCCCTTCAACAACACAATATCAAGTACATCGCTTGAAGGAGAATGATCACAATAATATGTATCATCCACAGGGCCTACTGCAATAATATCAGATTGCTTCTGCACGTAGCCATACAAAAGGACACCGTTTTGGTTATGGCATCTTGAATTCCAGTGCGAGTGCTTAGCGTTCAGGTCTCCCGCCACAATAACGGGAATATTCCCGGAAAACAGCTCGTCGAGCTCATTGGCATCGAATTTATGCTTGGGCGCATTATATAGAGCCACTAGTTTCACTTCTCCCAGTGTGGCATCAGTAATGATAGCAGAGGCAGCTTCCATTCCCATATAGTCTCGGGTTGGTTCCTCCCGATGATGAATGCCTTTCTTAATAATAATTGCTGACCCACCTGACGGGGACTTTACTGTAGTGGGAAGAATTCTGTCTTTACGATAGACACAGTAACCAGGTAGCCTGAAGTCGCGGTCTGGCCTTAAGTGTGTCTCACATAGAAATGCTATGTCTATATCCCATTGGGTTAGGAAGTTGTAAAACTCAATACGCCTCCGGGGGACCCCCCTGGCGTTCCATATTACGCAACGAAGTTTACCTCGATTTGTAATAGAATAACATCGATCAGCCATACTGTCAGTGTTTATTCGTAAGTATTCCACTCATCAGTGGCATTTTCTTGCCCAGTTCGTTTAACAAATTGCATACACTGCCAATTTGTTTATACATTTCTTGAAAATCATTCACGTTAATGCTCTTATCTTGTTTGGAGACCATTGAGGCATAGGAAATCTCCGGGGACACTTTAGCAGTTTGCACTCTCCTGACTTGCGGATATTTAGGACATTTTGTGTAACTGGAGGTGTGTTGTCCATTACATAATGTAACTTATTTTTCTGGATCCAAGCCCCTCCTAATATGACATGAAAACTACCAAGGGGGGCCAAGTTGAAATTCAACTTGTCCGAGTAGTTGCCACTCTCGATAGGAACCATCCACACTGCCTGAGTGATGACTTCCGTGCTGCCATTGGCAAGAGTGGCCGTTTTGGTTTGGGCAGCGATATCTGCCGTTTTCAACTTGAGTTGTGCGGCTAATTTCTGATCAATGTAGTTCTCTGCCACCCCTGTATCAATCAGCGTTTTACATGCTATGCCTTTGATTGTGGTAATGATTACAAACATTTTATTCTCACTAGGTGCTGGCTTTTTGTTTTGAGGGTAGCCCGATTTGCTGCGACAGGATTTAGCTAGGTGTCCGCGGGCATAACACCTCCTTTCGCGTGCGGATGAATTTTTTGTTTCTTTCGGTCTTCTTTTAGAGGTTTCTCAAATCGTATCTACTTGCATGGGCTCCTGGAATGGCACTTGAGGCATATCGTGAGAGCGATACCAACGCTCTAGGAAGTCAATGACTTCCTCGATCGATAGCCCGGGTTTCATACGGAGTTGAGCAGCTAATTTCTCCAGAATGGCCTGCAATAGAAAGTACTCAGGAAATTCGCTAAGCTTTTGGATACTGGCAAGAGATGGCGTACCCCGATGCCAAGCCACAGATTATTTACTACCACGGTCTATAGATATTCATAGTCATTGAGCTTCGGTCATTTTCCATTGTTTCGAGAAGCTAAGGAAAACAGATCGCGCCAGATGCCGCATAGATCGCATCAGGGCCGAGCGTGACCTGCGATAGAGGTTTTTCATTGAAACTGAAAATGAAAGTAAAGTTTCTGTCTGTAGATAGGGCGGCGCTGCAGGCGTTTTTGGGCCGATTGTACATGCAGCGCCACTTTTCAATAGAGTTCCCGCCCTATTGGGAGCTAGAAACTTTAGCTTCATTTTAACAATGGAGCTCGATGACCATGAATATCTATAGACCGTGTTTACTACACAGATGCGACATTCAATTGTTAGGAGTGGAAACCGTAGAGCTCATTGCTGCAATCGATGACCTCAAAACAATGAGCCATCCAGTTTCCACTTTAACAATTGAACTAACAATTGAATGTCGCATCTGTGTAATAAATAATCTGTGGCCAAGCTTGCTCTCCGATTGAGAAATGTGATCGGGAGGCGAAATTTTTTTTGCAAGGAGAATAAATCAGCTACGGAATTTCACCCAATCAGTGGCGTGACACGTGACGTGAAAGGAGAGGATGGAGCCATCGCGTCTCAGCCTCGCGCACAAAAACCTTATTAAATTTTATCAGATGAATAATGTTAATTTTATAATGAAAGATTAATAAACAATTTAAAAATAAATTAATAAACAATGTGAAATTGAATTTAATAATCAACTAGTTCATTTCCCGTTGAAAAAAACAAATTCCCTGTTTATCTAAATTTCCCCATCATCCGCCTGGTACGAAATTATTCCAATAATAAATATTGAGAATAATGCAAAATTGAATACAATAATTCTTAGGAAAATGATAATCCCTTTAGCAAATGGGCATCATTTATTTGATTTTATCAAAATTGTTATCTTTTTATTATTGTCATCCATTCAAAGTAAATAATGGAGTTAAATAAATAAATTGAGAGTAAATAAACTGAGAAATATTGTTGAACCAGATCATTGTTGAGTTCATTTTTTTATTAATAGTAAATGAAACATGAGTGTAAGTTTAGAAGGAAATTTTTGTGGAACAAAAACCGTAAATAGAGACTCAAAATGCAGAAATATATTGCATACGATATCAAGTGACAAACAGAAAAGAAATAAGTCATTCCACGACCTACTGGATGCTAACGACCTGTTCATTAAGAGATTTCCATTGTTGTTTCAGGCAGACAAAAATTATTGTTGATTTCCCAACAACTATCACCCTCTATTGAGAGATTTCAAGTTTCTTTTCCTACCTGAATTGAATTAATATTAAGAATTTTTTTTTCTAAATATTGAGAATTAATATTTTTGATCAGAATTTTTATTCTGTGAATACAAATTATATAATTACATTTCGAATTCTTGTTCCAGGTAGAAAAAAATCTCCCGATAGAGGGTGATAGTAATCGGGAAATCAACAATGATTTTTGTCTGCTTGAAACAACAATGGAAATCAGCTAAATGAACAGGTCGTTAGTATCCAGTAAGTAGGTCGTGGTCATTCGTGGCTGGATTTGAACTGGCGATCTCAGATCTATCGCGAACAGACAAATATATAT
The DNA here is from genome assembly GCA_023313115.1 of Rhysida immarginata. Taxonomy (NCBI): domain Eukaryota; kingdom Metazoa; phylum Arthropoda; class Chilopoda; order Scolopendromorpha; family Scolopendridae; genus Rhysida; species Rhysida immarginata. The sequence continues at coordinate 341,456 of JAHWFO010022643.1, forward strand.
AAACCGAAAATTTTCTTTTGATAATAATAATAATAATAATAATAATAATAATAATGTGACAACAACAGGGGAAGGGAAACCACCAGATAAACCGGAAGTCCAAACCCAATGTTGTCCCCCAACAGGCAAAAAGCCCAAAAAGGGGTTACTGAATATACATTTAAAAGAAAAAATAAATGCAAGTAAAATAATAAAATTAATAAAATTATTAATATAATAAAACAGTAGCAATACAACAGCAATAATAATAAAATTAATTATGAAAATATGATAAATTAGTAATATTAATAATACTAACTAAAAACTAGAAAGCAGAAAGGATAACTTCCTTTTGTCCAGAAGAGAATTCGTCGAATTTAACTTTTAGTTTGCAAGACGGATCAATATTCGATAAATTAGTTCTCCATTTTCTTAAAGATAACAGTGCCTTACTTTGCCTCTTGGACCTAGACTGGCGAACGACAAGATTGAAACGTAAGTTAGGCACACAAATGCTGCCTGAAATAATTCGGGAGAAGGTTTTTGTACATAAAAATATGATAATTAACAGATAAGTCGAAAATGGAGGAATTATTATCCAACAATTTATTATGTGGAAATTTGAATTTTAAAAACTTATAAAAATTGTTTACTTTTTTTTGTAACAAGATAAAATTTTGCGTATTGCCTGAATACCAGAACCAGATGCCATACATAATTTTTGATAAAATCAAAGATTTAAAAAGGGTCAAAAAGGTAAGCAGGTCTTTAAAGAAATTCGACAACCTCTTACAGATACCAATTCTTTTGCACACTTCTTTAGTCAAAGATTTTATATGGGTGGCAAAAGAAAGAGAGGTTTGGAAAAGAATACCTAAATCTTTGACTAGAATATTAGAAGACAGAGGGGCAGAGTCAAGATGATAGTTAAAAACGAAGTTAACTCTTTTGCGTGAAAAAGTCATTATAGACGATTTTTTGGCGTTAAGAGTGAGACCATTATTACAGGCCCAGCTGCTAACCTTATTAATTACATCTTGAAGCTCTTGACAGTCGGACCAGTTTTTTATACATTTGAATAATTTTAAATCGTCGGCGTACATAATAAAATTGACAGACCTGGTATTAACATAATAGGCAATATCCGCCACGAAAACATTAAAAGGAACGGGTCCTAGAGGAGATCCCAATAAAATTTTATATAATTAATAAAAATTTTAAATTTTCAATAATAACAAACATTTGAAATTCTTTCTGTTGTTATCGTGTAGCTCTACAGTTTATTAGGAACTTTTATTTTAAATTCTATTCGATAATACTTCGAGTTGAAAAATGGAAAGTAGAATTAATCTAAACTAACGAGATGATATTTTCCATGTACAATACTCATTTCCAAAAAAGTTGGGACAGTGCAAAATATCTAGAAAAAACAAAAAGGGATGATGTAACAAAACTTTCTCGCGAATACAAAATAGCAGATACGTTTATGAAATGACATAAATATACTGTGTGCACCAAAACATTTTGTATCGTGGCCGGGACGTTCATTTTGAATGGGGGTGTTGCAACACGTTCCAAAATAGTAGGAACATACGTTGTAGAAAGCGCCGTTAGTAGTGGAACCTTCCGAATTGTTCGAGAATAATCTAGAATGATGACGTCGTACTACATTCCGTATAAACAACAGTTGCCATCCGTCGTTCAGGTAACTTATTCGGAACGATGGGTCGAGGCAAGCCAGTTAGCGAAGATCTTCGTGTTCGAATCATTCAAGAATTCACAAACAACGTTTCTCAGCGTGCAATAGCCAGAAGATTTAACCTGTCATCATCTACAGTACATAATATTATCAAGCGCTACCGAGATAGTGGTGAGATCACAGTTCGGACAAGCCAAGGTAGAAAACCTATTCTGAATGCTCGAGCTCTTCGGATCCTCCGACGTCACTGCGTCACGCATAGGAATGCTGCGATTACGGACATAGCCACGTGGGCCCGCGATTTCTTCGGGAAGCCATTATCGTTGAATACTGTACGCCGGTGCATCCACAAATGCAAACTTAAGTTATACTGTGCACATCGGAAGCCATACATCAACAAACGACAGCAACGTCGCCGTCTGATATGGGCTCGAGCCCATCGCAATTGGTCCCAAGCACGCTGGAAGAACATATTGTGGTCCGATGAACCAACCTTTACGATTGTTTACGGAAATAATGGACGCCGCACACTCCGGACCAAAGACGAAAAGGATATTCCCACGTGCTACAGGCGTTCGGTACAGAAACCACCGTCTGTCATGGTCTGGGGCTGTATTAATGGCCATGGAATGGGAGACTTGCACATCTGCAATGGCACCGTCAATGCTGAAGCGTATATACATATCCTGGAACAAGCTATGGTGCCATCTAAGAGGCGCCTGTTTGGACGACGTCAGTGTATATTTCAACAAGACAACGCCAGACCGCATGCAGCGTGCATAACTTCTGCATGGCTACGTCGGCAGCGCATTCGTATGTTGGATTGGCCCCCTTGCAGCCCGAATCTGTCGCCTATAGAAAACGTTTGGCGTATTATTAAACGAAAACTACGACAGCGACGACCCCGGACAGTTGAACAGTTGAAAACCTATATCCAACAGGAATGGGACAGAATTCCGGTTACGGTGTTAGAAAGATTGGTGTCATCGATGCCCAGAAGATTACAATGTGTCATCAAGAGGAGAGGTGACGCCACACCGTGGTAAACGCCGTGCTGTCCCAACTTTTTTGGGAGTGTGTTGCACGTGCCAAACAGGAAAACCACCTGTATCTTTCTTTAAGCATATAAGATATGTGATCCCATGCCTAATTTATCGTTTATGTATTGTAATGCGTTGAAATAAATGGCAATACAATAATCCAAACAAATGTGTTGGAGTTCTTCTTATATGTTGCACTGTCCCAACTTTTTTGGAAATGAGTATTGTATATAAAATGTACAGATGGAAATGTACTTTAAGTTCGATAAAGTAAATTTGACCACTCGGATGTTAAAACTCACGATGATCTGCAAGTCATGATGATGAGTTTTTACATCCGAGTGTCAAATTTAATTCCATCTGTATATTTTATTTCATGGAAAATATATCATTACTTTAGATCTATTCAATAATAAATTATTAAACAAATAAAAAGCAAACACGTTTTTCTATTTATATTTTGTTTATTACAAAATAACAAATGCATTTTGGGACATATCGACCGATATGCAGCAACGATATAGTAATCCTTTCCATACAGTTCGTACAAATCACTGTGATGAAAATCTCTGGCTGAGAATAGAGTACGCTGTTAATTTTCTCTTCTGTTTGCTTTGAAACTGCTCGAAATTTCAGGGCGTCGGCACAATTCAATCTGTAATTGTGAGAGTGATTCAAGACAATTGTTGGAAGGCTGGGCATAATATGCCATATTATGTGGATCTTTGACCTGAAAACAGTCAACAAGCAATTACAATATTAGATTAATTCACTTCGTTATTGATCACTAATTTGAAGTTTTGGTTGCTCTAAATGAAGTTCAGAATTAAAAATTGAAGAATATAACCAACAATGTATCACAATAAAAAGACCTATAGAAAGAAATATAATACGTATACTTATAAACAGCGGCCAGCCGGAATTTTCTTCAGTGTAACACTCATACTTGCTGAGCAATTTGTATGTTTACGGGAGATCTTGTTTTTATTCTGTAGCCGTAAACGAATACTGCTATTTTGACAATGGTACTGAGCCTGCAACACCAAACATCTAATTATAACGGTGTTTAAAAAAACAATATATAAGTTGGCATTTAATGAGTTTTTAATAATTGACAGCATAAGAATGAGACAGAAATTAAGAAAAAAATATATTACCCAAAAGAGATTTTTTCTTCCAGCAGCCATCTCAGTTGGCTTTGTTGCAAAAATTCTCCATGTTAATTTTGCTTGGTCCGACAACCTTAGTAATAAAATAAAGGAGTGGACTTCATCAATAACTTTATTTGGCAACCGTATCTTAGCCTGAAATCCATGATCGGTTGATTCAACTGAACATGATTCCCAATACTCCTCAGGTACCAATTTCTATAAATAAATAGTGGTATTTAGAATTTTACATTTACATATACTTTCATAATCCGTTTAATATTATTAATCTTTTTAAAAACCATTCATTACTTAATAATGAACTACCATTAATGAACTTAATTAGTGTATTTAACTTAACATTATTATTAATATATTATAATATTGCATTATATATTATAGTACATTATTTATAATATGAAATAGTTAATAACGTGCTCTAAAGTAGAAAATATGAAATATCCATGCTTGCCTTTAAATTTTGAATGGAAGAAACATCCGCACACTTCAATAGTATTCCAAGTAAACTATACATACTGCATTTGTTATTAAAGCCTTGAACAAGATATCATCGGAGATAGCCGATGGCGGCAAGAGAAAGCGAAAGTAAAACAATATAAGCGCCTCTCATTTCCACGTCACATGTCATGCCACTGATTGGTTGAAATTCCGCAGCTGATTTATTTTCTCCTTGCAAAAAAAAAAAATCGCGATCGGGAGCCTTGGATGGCTTCTTAGTCGCCAAACTTCATAGAGATATATAAATATGCCCAGAGGTAGAAACTCAGTGGCGCCCAATGATTTGAACTATTAAAACTACTGGATCATCCGCGCTGTGGCTGGATGACGCGACAGGCGAGTAACATAATCGAGAAAGTACTAGACAGAGATAACCGATCAACTGTAGGGAGTAGTAGAGAGTGGAGCGTGTTACTCAACGTAAGGATACGGGCGCTTGTTACCCAGTATTTCGGTTTTTATTGCCTCACAAATCCATCAGTCAGCAGGTATTTTTGATGAGAAGGCAGGTTGTGAACATGTTCTTTCTCTAAATGTTCCAAAAAAAAAGCAGCTTACAATTTCTGATATTTTTCATATCTGTACCAAAAAATAAGATGTTTTCAAATAAACTGTGAAAAATTATTCTATGTGTGTATTTCTTTGTTATATGCATTGATAAGATTATTTTGAATTTCGAACTCTGATCTGTAACCACCTCCATTAAGTGTCCAGTTTTTTCATCCTCCTTGAGTTACCACTAAAAGGAGGTTTTACTGTATATAATATGTAGATATTATATTATGTTATCAATCTTATTATTTCGAATAGTACATTGTGAAATAAATAGCTAATATAATTTTTAAATATTTTTACAAATGAAATTACATTTTTCGCACTGAGAAATCTTCTAAAATGTTAACAAACTTCAACTGTCTTACTGCTTGATTCTAAATTGATAAGATTGCTAAATCTTTGGTTTGTCTTAGGTCTTCGTTGATTTTAGATAATTTTTTATAAGTTCCCGTCTTGACAATGTCTTCTCTCTTGAAGCAACACTTACTGGTATTTGTCTCAAACCTTCAGGGTTAAATTCTGTACATGATAGACGACTATAAACTGGGTATTTAAAGCAGGGAACCAATGGTCAGAAATGAATATTTCAGGAGCCACGATATCTTGAACGAGTAATATGTGAAAAGAACATTCTTGTAACCTGCTTTTGTTTCCAGAGCAGACAACAGTTTGTTTTTTTTTATTTATAAACAACTTACATCTCATAACCAAAACTTACAGCTCAAACTGTTCGGAAAGTTCGGTCGAAACATAACATTCGCCACTTCTAAAAAAATCCGCAGCGCTTACATCGATCTTCGGCAAATTACACTGGTCGGCATCAAAATCCTCCCTGTAAAAATAATGTTTTTTTTTCTTATAGATTTCACACTACCAATTCCAAATATGGCAATTAAATTGCTGTACCACGTACCATCTTTTTTGGGGGGGGGGAGGGGGGAATGGTTGCTGTTAAAGTGAAAATAGTACATTGCTTTTTAAAACATTAGTTCTGAAAGCGTGGTATAACATGGAGAAAGATTTCACCAGGATATAGCTTAATTGAAAAGCGATACAGCGGCAAAGTGAATCAAAATACTGTATGTTAGCGGATTACTGCTGGACACTTCTACGGGAGACGCCAAAAGCGCAACATAAGAGATAAAATACAACAAAATGAGGTTTCATGAGACACGTCATTGATTTGTTAATAAGATGGTGCAAAATAATACCTTTAATCATGTTTTCATTTTTATGTAGAACTAGCTGATTTGCCCAGCGTTGCTCGGGCTGTTTGTTTGATGAAATTTTGCAAAATTTGAATTTGAATATAAACGAAAAAGCCTTAATAAATTATATATTCACTTTGGAAAAACGATAAGAATTCTTTTAAATGATGGCATTGCAATTTTGTGTCCAATTGGGTTCACCCAGGAAAATTCGACATTGCATCCTTAACATTTTAAAATATCAAATAAAGGCTATGAGTATTGATTTATTTCTGTCTATATTAAATAATACTTAATAGATGGATTGAGAGAGTTAAGGAACTCTGTTTACAGCCTCATCAGCATCTCTCATCAACATGTAACCGCTTCAATAGAGTGGTATTCAGTCATAGACCGTGGAATCATGTCCTGAATGTGGTTGTTTATATTGATAGTATCAGTTTTAGCAGCAAAGGATTGGCGTCTCACACAATGAGTTGAGATCTTTAGAATTTTCTAATATGTTTAGATAAACATTATCTATAACTTCTCTAAAGCAATTTACTAAATTGAAAAAGCCATATGAAAATAAATTTTCTCCAGTTATTAGCTCATGAGGAAAAGTACCTACACATTTTCAGCAAAAGCTTGAGCAGTTGCACGCATAGAAGTTGTATTCTCTTATTTGTTTTAGAATAATTTCTTACATCTCTCCAAAGATTTTTTAAAAAAAAGAAAAAATAATGATTATTTATTTATTTATTTATTACTTTTTATAACTATCCCCCTTAAAACGTGAATCATTAAGGCAAGCATCGTACCTGACGAAAAAGACAGGCCCTGGCACGGAAAAGTCACCTCATCTTAGTCGAAGCAACAATGTAACCTTCACTGTTTCTAGCAAACGAAAAAATACTGATTGCTAAATTCCAACATGGAAACAATGAATATTACATTGTTGCTTGGACTAAGATGGTCAGATGACTTTTCAGTTCCAGGGCAACACCTCCTGGAGAGAAGGCCTGTGGACATTGTTACATCATCATCAAGTGGCCAAATTTAGGGCATATTATTGATAGAAATACGATTAATAATAGCCGCTTGATGGATGTAATAATGTATACACATTTTGTCCGCAGGCCTTCTCTCTAGGAGGTGTTGGTCAGGGCGTGTCTTTTTCGTCGGCTGCGGCATGTATTAATTTCATCAACCATTGTTCACCCAGCCGATTGTTGACGCAAACACCCAACGCCTCCTAAAGATAAGGCCTGAGCGCGAAAACGTCATACATTGTTATATCATCATCCGAAGATACGTTTAATCGCATTACTACCAATAATAAGCCCTGAAATGCAATTAAACGTATCTTCGGATGATGATGTAACAATATAAGACGTTTTCGCGCTCAGGCCTTATCTTTGAAACACCACGGGCTGATTGTTCACACATGCAAGGAAACAGATATAAACCAAGTCAATTTTATAGATTATTAATTTCTATGTTTTTAAGAGACTTATCTCCAGTTTTAGATTTTTTCTATCATTGTGGTAGTATTACACGGCTCTGTGTTAAATTTTAACTTCATAGCTTACTTCTAAGTTGCCTTTTAAAACCGGACAAACATACTTACATTGCCTTTTATATGTATAGAAGATTATTAATGAATATATTAGTCGTTTAAGTGATAAAATATTCATTTTTTAATTGATAAAATATTCATATAAATTAGTCTTTTCATCAATAATTTAAACATCTGAGGTATGGCGTGTATAAAAATCCTCATAGAACATCCAATTATTATTCTATAAAATATTAGTCTTTTTGCTAATATAAAATTCTCTCTCTTAAAAATGGTACGTGAGGGTTCAATTTGGATGTCATAATTTTTTTGCGGGGAGGAGAACATTTTTTTGCCGACAGGTGTTATCAGATTGTCCTTTTTGATATCCTGAATCGGTCATGGTAATTTTCTGTTAAATAAAAAAAAATCTACGACGAAAAGAAAGCGACTATGTGAAATATGCATCTTATTGGGGGATTGAAACTCTTTGGCTTTAAATTCTAATTTTCTTTGAGATTTTGGTTTGCCAAATTTTTTTATGTAAGTTATTGTTGTGTTTTCGTGTGGATCGTTTTTTTTTTCTTTTTTAATTGCACCTCTACTTCGAGTGTTCAACTACTTCGATTCCTCCTCCAGTTCCATTTTTTTTCAAAGAAAATTACAAAACCTACGGTAAACAACTAAGTGCAGCTGAAACTACATGCATTTATCTACTTTTCCATATAGGCACATTGACGATTTAGGCATTTATCCCAACGCATTGCATGCATTCAAAGTTCAGATGCAGCAAAAAATTATCCGAGGATGATCCGGACAGACGTGAGGAGTTCTCTACCTAAACTCTGGACAACTATCAACTGGATCCTTTGCATATAAAATATGACGAAGCAAATTTTTATGTTCATGGTGAGGTGATGAAATAATGGAGTGATACGACCCATTAGACAGAGCCATCCAAAGTTACGGTGTAGTGTGGAATATGGGACACCAGTTTAATTGGACCAATTTTCATAGACAAGTACCTGCCAATGTTACAGAACACCGTGTTCTCATCACTGTTGATTGAAGATGGCATTTCTTAAGTTTTTTTTCCCAGTATGATGATGCACCACCTCACTACGGACAATGTCCATCAATGGCTGTCAGGGTCCTGTGGAGTGGCCACCACGTTCCCCAGACCTCACACCGCAGTTTTACCTGCGGGCCACTTGAAACAACTTGTGCCTGCTGTGAAAATCCAAAGCAAATGTCACCTTCAGCAACGCATCCTACAGGTCTGTGACAGCATTACCCCTGACGTTCTTCCAAAAAGGGAGGGAACCTCTAATTCACAAGAAGATTTGAAATACCAGATACGTATTTCGGCTACCAAGTAGCCATCTTCAGCGATGAGAGACAAAAGTCAACTAAATTAAATTTTAAAAATGCCAGGGGGCATGCTGAAAGTAACGAGCAACATTAAAAAAAATAAAAAAGGTTAATAATTGCGATACATAGACTACATCGTTTCAAACTATAAACTTTTGTCTATTTCTCAACATAATCTTTGGACACATTTTTGCCACCGTTGTGGAAGTTTGTAAATCCGTTGATGGTAGAAGTCCGTTCCAGCTCGACGGACTGCTCTCTTCACGTCTTCGTCTGTCGCATAGCACTGGCTCTCATCTGCCCCTTCACAAAGGGGCATACAGGAACTAATCAGATCTGAAGCTCAACTGCTCAGAAGTGAGCCTCAATTGCTGAAGCGTTATATGTAAGCATCTATTATTTTTATAAGAAATTTTTCGTATTAAATTACTAAAGTATTTCTACGTTATCATCTACCATTGAAGCAAGCGATTAACTACTACCAATTAGCAATATGTCTCGCAGTAATTAATTTTAGATACTATTAAGCCTAACAGCAATAGGCTATGGATAACAATAGGTCTAACAACTCTTAAGGAGTTGGTTGATATATTACACGCCATATCTTAGCATTGATAGTTTCCAAAGGTAACATATAGCACCATTAAAACATGTACTACTAAACAATTCCGACTACCATTAATTACTCGTTATATTCACTCATGACACCTTGTTACGATTGTTTGATATATTACAAGCCACATCATAGCACAAAGTTCCAACGGTACCATATGGTACCATTAGAACACGTGCTACTAAACCAATTCCCAATATCATTATTTACTCGTTATATTCATACATGACACGTTGTTACTAGTTGTTTGATATATTACATGCCATATCTTAGCATTGAAAGTTCCAACAGTATTATATGGTACCATTAAAACATGTACAGGCGTACCCCGATTTACGACCGGGGTTCCGTTCCCGAAAGTCCGTCGTAAATCGAAGCGAATTTAACATGGTGTCCACATGGATGCGTTCCTAGCCATTCAAAAATGGCGAGAGAGAGAGAGAAGGCAACCACACACATATCCTACTGAATAACCAGAAATCATTTTTATTTCTCATGCAACACTATTAAGAACTACAGTGAAATAATAATGATAATACAAATGTACATGAACATACAGAACGTACGTACGACTTCCTATGTGTCACTTGTGGAATGAGTTGGTTCTTCTGTGTCTTGTTTCTTCAGTGTGAAGAATGACGTCAGTTTTGGCTATGTAAGGGCATTTTTCATTTCATCATAAAGATGGCTTTTCCATTTCTTGTACGATTGTGGTACTGCGCGATTCATCATGGTCCAAATCTTGAATGCAATCCACGGCACTCTGGCACCGTTTAAAAATTTCCCGAAGGCTCTTGGCAGGTGTAACCTCAGCTTCTTCCTCTTCCTCGTCCCCCTCCTCATCGACGTGCTGATGTAGCTGACCAACTCATCTGTGCTGAGATCATCAAAATGATTTTCTAGCAGTTTTTCTACGTCTTCCTCATCAACGTCGTCAAAACCAGCCACATGAGACTGACTGACGATGTCCTTGACCTTTGGTAATTCGCATCCACTCTTAATGCATTCGGACCCATAATTTCTTCCATGCGGCCACGTTGACTTCACCCTAAGCAGCGGCCACGTTGTCAATGGCATTCTTGATGTTGTATCCCCGCCAGAATGTCTTGATGGTCTCCCGCTCACGGCCGTCAATGGCACGCAGCAGTTGAGCCATTGTATGCCGCATATAACAGGCCTTGAAAGTAGCAATGACACCCTGATCCATGGGCTGGAGAAGGAATATTGTATTTTTTGGCAAGAACATGACCTCGATATTACGAGCAACAGTTGGCATGGTTTCTGGGTGGCCCGGGGCGTTGCCAACCAAAAGCAAAAATTTGTTAGGTAAATATTGTTTGCCTCGGCATAACGGGTGAGCATCGGTGATAAGGAATGCGCAACGTATGTCTCGCACATGTCAGCAGTCATCCAAGCCTTTCGGTTAGACTTAAACGTGACAGACAGATGTTTTTTTGAATGACCTTTCAATGCTCTGAGATTCTCCGACGTGTGAATCACCAACGCTTGAATTTCAGGTCCCCTCAGCATTGCCTCCCAAAACAACGGTAATACGATCCTTCGCAGCCTTGTGTCAGGAGCCACTTTCTCCTCCTTTGCAATAAAGGTCTTGGATGACATTCGCTTCCAGAACAATCCTGTCTCATCAAAGTTCATAAACTGTTTTGCACTATAGCCTCCTCCATTGATGTGTTGCTTGAGGAGTCAGGAAAAGCAGAAGCAGCTTCCACGTCAGCACTCGCAGCCTCTCCCGTCATCTTCAAATTGTGAAGTCCTGCTCGACTTTTGAAGCGTGCAAACCATCCTCTACTGGCAGAAAATGTGACTTCAGAGCATGTCCTGGCTTCTCTTTCTTCAGATCAGCGAAAATGAGGAATACCTTTTGTGAAATGATATCAGTGGACAAGGGCATGTGATGGCGATTCTGGTTCTGCACCCACAAAATGAGCAGTTTCTCCATTTCCTCCATGATGGGGTCACGGGGCTTCGTGAGAGTCTTAGCCGAAAAGGAACCAGCACGTGCTCCAGCTGCGAAGATGTCAGTCTTCTTGCTGAGGATAGTGGACACGATCGAATGCAATAGCCCCAAGGAGTCAGCAATTATGTCCAGCTGCACACCTGCCAACTCACCCGGTCACCTGGTGGATCGTAAAAATCTCCCGGTGAATAGTACTCTCTTAAAAGAACCCCTAAAAATTTTCCTTTCTTTCCCCGTGATGCACCAGCAACTTCGTCAGCAATTGTTTTTTGCAACACTATCTAGTCTTCTTGCAGTTAAATTTGCTTATCCAGAAAGAGAAGTACCATGCTCAAGTGTAAACCTTCAAAAGAAGTAATATAAAAAGGCAAAAAAGCTACAAGACAGTACAATCAGCTCCACAAGGAGACAAATGAGGGAAGTTTCAAATTTATATAAGCATAATTTCAAGATAAAAGATATTTTATAATTTAACTAGTGTTGGTCTCTCATTATTTCACGTATGGTGTACTTTACTCATAATTATTTTGACTAGTGTATAATATCAGGGATGGATGAAAGTTATATGTAATTATACTTGTGGCATCTAATGTTAAATTATGCCCAAAAGTAAAGTTTAACTGCACAATTTTGGTAACATTTAAATATGTTATCGATACGTATATTTTACTCTACTAAATTTACTATCACCCGGTTTTCCTCCAGAAATAGTTGGCAGGTCTGCAGCTGTTTCCAATGAAATCGGGTTTCTTTGTCTTTTCGGCTTGCCCTCACTGGATAGTGGAGAATGGGAATCACGCTTTGAGGTCATTGTCCCACAAAAGTGTTTTTAAAGTGTTTGTCTTTGTTTTAGTTTCAGTCTTTGCATCACCTTCTATTAGAAAATTGAACGATGCTGCCATCTACCGTCGTAACATCCGAATCGTCGAAAATCGGGGTACGCCTGTACTACTAAACAATTCCCACTTTCATTATTTACGCGTTATATTCATTCATGAGACATCCTTACACGTACACGTGCCACTAGACCAATATCTACTATCACTAGTTACTCTTATACATTCGATCATGATACGACGTGACGATTTGTTTGATATATTACATGCCATATCTGGTTATAGGAAATTTTTGAGGGGGTATCATAATGGTACCATTAGAGCACGTACCTATTCCGGCTATCTCACGTTCGAACTTGTTTGTGCTCTGTCCCATATTAATGGATTGATGAAAAAGTTAATTCGTTTTCAAGTTAATGTAATAAATAATAAGCTCCTACGAATAAAAAATTCTTTTGATTTAGAGACCAATCTCCTCTTTCAATAATCGTCAATCACGTGCATCCTGCACGCGCACCATCTCATTAACGTTTAGAGCACGTGCAGAGCCGAACCGATGTGCTCAGCCAATACCTAGACAGAAGGCCTCATAACGGAAACGTCATACATTGTTACATCATCATTAGTCGACCAAATTTAAGGCTTCTTATTGGTAGAAATAGGATTAACAATGCATGACGTTTCCGTTATCAGGCCTTCTGTCATCTAGGGGTGCATTCACTTATTCACTTGGAATCACTCCGATTCCATTTCTTTATTCGCTCGGAGTTAACTCCCTTGACCTCCAACATCAGGGTACGCTTGGAGTCTTTCGGAGTTTGTTTCTTTATTTGCTTGGAGTGCGACTCGGGTTAACGCCCTTAACCATCGCCTCCTATAAAGAAAGCCTCCGCACTGAAACGTCATACATTGTTACATCATCATACTTCGTCCTTTGTTAACCGCATATCTACCAATAATAAGCTCTAAATTTGGTCGACTTATGCTGATGTAACAATGTATGGCGTTTCAGTGCTGAGGCTTTCTTTATAGGAGGCGTTGCCTTAACTCCTGCTTTCAAGCTGAAGTAATCGGAGTCAAAACATTTAATGAGAAAGTCGACACAACAATGAAGAGTGCCAACAAAGTTGCGACTTCAACGATGATTAATTTTGTTAAATGAGATATCGTTTGCGAGCGCGCTTGTTAGGAGCCGTGGCAACCACACAAACAAGAGAAGACTTTATTTCTTCAAGCTGGCGCATACGTTGTTTAACTATCAACATGGCCGCCACTATCTTTCGAAAGTGCACGATCATAGCTTACCATAATTGGATAGCCTTCCATTGTTGTAGGCTTGGCATGATACAAACGAAATTTTAGCTTAAATTGATCGAAAATTTGATTCAAGACAATTTCTTCAGCACAATTATTAATTTTTATATGCTCAATCTCAGTTCCATCTTTACGCATGAGGCCACCCTAGCCTCTGTGATAATAAATTAAAATTACAATTCTTTAGAACATTGTTTTTATAAAAATAATAAAAAATAAAAAATATGTTATTGTTTATTCCTGCTAATAAAAAATAACTTAATGTTAAAGGTTCCCCATAACCAAAAGTGCCATGGGCACTGCTCATGCTTTTCTGATGCCTCCGGAGGTTGCGAAGAGGGGGGAAAATATCTTGAATCGTTCACAAGCAGTGTTGCCAATTTAGCAGGGATGTGTCCAATTTAAAAGCTCATTTTCATTATTTTGTGTATTATACGTTAATTTACGAAGTAGTATAATATGTTTATTTATTAATGAATGATTCTATACTCATTTATAAACGGAGAAGATAAAATGACAAATAATAAGAATAAATAATAACAAGTTCACCAATGAATAATGATGTGAGTTTTTGAAGAGAATTGAAGACTTGTAAATGAATGGTAGATGGTTGCTGTGCATTGTTTAATTTTTATTAAAAATGTCCAACAAAAGACAAGCGCATGAAAAAAAAAGGCTAAATTGGCAATACTGCACACAAATGATTATAACGATCAAAGTCTTCGATTGTTACGTCGTTATATTGACTCTGAGCCATGACGCTAGTACTCTAATCACGTGATCACATTGATTCGGAGCATGACTCCGAACGAGTAAGTGAATGCACCCTATAAAAAAATAGGTAGTGTTGGCTCGGACAACACCTCCTAGAAAGAAAGCCAAACAACTGAAACCTCATACATTGTTACATCATCATAAGTCGACCAAATTTAAGGCTTCTTATTGGTAGAAATACGGTTAACAATGGTCGAAACATGATGATGTAACAATGTATGACGTTTCAGTTGTTGGGCTTTCTTTTTAGGAGGTGTTGGCTCAGAACGCGTTTTCCCCAATGCAAGGATAATTTCTCTTCCAGCAATTCAATACCTGCACTCTCTCTATTACAACGCAATGCATTGTTGGAATTGGTCTACAGACGGACGGACGGACAGCTGGACAAACCGATCACATAAGCACTTTTCTACGAAAACGTGCTAAAAATTAAACAATGCACAAAACAATGAAAACAATGGCAAGCACTTTGTAAAAAAAAACCACCAAATCTGGCAACACTGTTCACCAGACAAAATCCAACAACAGCATTGATTCAATAACTATACATGATGAAATCAGTTGAAAACCCATTGAGAAACTTAGTTAACTACCATTTTGAAGGTAAAGCCAAAAGTTGGATAAAATACTTTTGAATTTTGAGTAACAGTCTAAAGAAATTGCCAATTTAGATATAACATCTCATTAAGAAAAATATTAAATGGCTGAATGTTTTCGAGTGCTGCACTCTTCATCAGAAAAAGGGAGAAGAACGATACAAAACAAAAATGAAAAAAAACCCGCAAAAAAACAGGTCACATGACATAAGTAAGGTCACATGATCATCCATTAATACTTTATTTCATTTTGTTAGGTCAAAGCTTCTGAATTTAAATTAAATAATTTTAAATTCTATACCATACAAACCGCTACAATAGTATTTCCTTATTTCCCCGTTATCTGACAATATAAATGAGTATGTATTTGATCTAATTTGCAGTTCTCAAAAATTTAGAAGGACTATGATAAAATTAATTCTAGGCTGAATGTGATATTTCAACCCAAAAACTTTAATACGAGGGGCGATTGATAAATAAGGTCTCCATGGCTGTAACTTTTATTTGTTAAACGATTTTCAAAATTCTTTTTTGTATCTTATACTCACATTTGTTCTCTATGTAATCCACTCTTCACTTTTCGACATAGTCCCCGTCCCTTTCCACGCATTGCGCCAACGCGTGACTAGTTCGGTGAACGCGTCGGAGAGGAATTCCGGAGTTGTTGTCGACAGCAGGATTAAATGGCAGCTTTGGACCCTCTTCTGGAGTACGACAACGTCCGCCCGCACACGAGTCACCACACACCAGAGGCGTTGCAGCGCTTACAGTTCAATGATGAAAAATTGCAGTTCAAAAATGAAAGACTTTGCACATTGCGACTTTCACCACTTCCCAAAGAAGAAAGAGCCCCTTAAGGGACATGAGTTGGTTCTGACGGAGAGGTAAACGCTGCCATTCAATCCTGGTGTCGACAACAACTCTGGAATTCCTCTCCGACGGGTTCACCCAACTAGTCACGCGTTGGCGCAATGCTTGGAAAGGAATGGGGACTATGTCGAAAAGTGAATAGTGCATTACATAGAGGGCAAATGTGAGTAAAAGATACAAAAAGAATTTTGAAAATCGGTTAACAAATAAAAAAGTTACAGCCATGGAGACCTTATTTATCAATCGCCCCTAGTATATGACCTATTTTACAAAATAATTACACGAGCACTAGGCTTATAAAGAAATGTATTCTTCAAACTTTTAATTTTAATAACTTTAAAATCACATATCTCACATTTATACAATAAAATAGTTGTAAAAAAACATCTTAAAGAAATTTTACAAAAATAGTCCTGCTTTTACCATTACCATATATATATTCCATCTTTTGATATAAAATGTTTACAAACAATAAACCTTTCTATATAAATATAACTCGTATATATTACATCAATTTACACTTTCACGTATATTATGAAAATTTTCAGAAAGCTTCCTTGAGCAGTATACTGTATTACAAGTAAACCCAATTATTAGACTTTTGAGTATTATAATAAATAATAAATAATAAATATTAATTAAAAATACAAATTAGATAAAAAA